>JALIZH010022907.1:0-162321 GCA_030522465.1 Rhipicephalus appendiculatus
CCGTATCATACTTTCCGTATATTCCGTATCGCCGTATGGGTCTATCCGTATAACAGATACGGCATCCGCATGTTCCTTAAGGCTACATCCGTACGCCCATACGGAATTCCTTAGGTACAATATGATACTTCCGTATGTTCCTTACAATTTCCGTAAGCATCCGTATACGTCCGTACAAAATTCATATATTTTATACGGAAAATATGCGGCATCCGTATGTTTTCCGCATGACGGCATGCGGATTTTTTCAGTAGGGGAGGACGACCTATCAAAATGTCAGGCAATTTCTGTCCTTCCCATTTTTTTCAAAAATTTTTGAAGATGCCACATTGGAAAGAATTACGGCAGTTTTTGAAATGCATAATGTTATTGCGAAAAGCCAGTACGGTTTTCAAAAACAGATATATATGGAACGAGCGATATATTGCATCAAGTATGAAATAATGGAAAACAATGACAACAAAATCTTTACCCTGGGTCTGTTTCTCGACCTTATAAAAGCCTTTGACACCATTAAGCATGAGCTATTATAATAAAAGATAAAAAATATGGCACCAGAGGGATATCGAAAAGCCTAATTAATAATCATCTAAACGACTGGACGGAAACTCAGTCTAGAAACAGCGTCATTATCATTATTGGAAATTAAACAAGGTGTACCGCAAAGATTGACATTAGGCCTACTGCTTTTCTTTGCTTATATATGTAGCGAGAGACAGGAGACGACAGACGTCGTGAAGGCGGCCTACGTGGCCGTGCCGATCTCGCCACTTTATTTGGAACTGCCGAAGCGGAGCAGCGGCGGCGGCTGCCAGCATCCGAACCGCCAGGTCCGTGAGCTCGTTCTCCTCAGCTCGTGGCTCGCGCATCATGATCCACGCGGCTGTCTTCTTTTGCACTACAGCTTTTCCAGCGCGGAGCTATATATATATTGTAAGGAATCAGACAGAGAGACAGCACCCGTTCCTGGGCCGGCTGTTCTTTTGTGGTCCTCGTCTTCCTCTTTGTCCCCAGCTAGCTGCCCACGCGCCCGAACCCCGGTGTCGCTCTTCGTCATCACACTCGGCCATGATTGCGAGCGCACGGGCTGCCGAGAAGTATCCGGTGGGCGGCACTGGCTGTTTTGGAGTGGCCGGACTCGGGCACGCTGGAACTTCGCCTGGCAATGTGCCAAAGATGGTTCCGGTGGCCGGCACTGGCTGCATCGCAGCGGTCGGTCCCAGCCACGCTGTGACACCGCTTGGGGATCGGCCTCTGTGTGTTCTGGTGGGCGGACTTGGCTCTGTCGCTGGGGTTCACGACCTCGGCCACGCTGCGACTTTGCAGGGAAGGCGGTTTCATTCTCCTCGGGTGGACGGAGTAGACAGTTTAGCGTTTGCCGAAGTTCCCAGCAACGGTGTATCTTGGCATGAATTTTTTGTCCGAGATGGTTCTGTCGGGCGGCCCTGACTATTTCGGCATGGTCGCTGGCGTTTTCCAAAACACTGGTCTTTCCCAAAACGCCGGTCTTTGTCGCGCCACATATTTGAAAACAGGGCAGGAAATGGTGGATGCGCTAACGTGACTTGCCGCACCAAACGCGGTCGTCTGCACATCTTGCAACAGGTCGGGGGGGTGGGGGGGGCGTTGTTCTAGACGCCTGCGCCACGGTGGGGTCAAGTTTCCACGCTGTTCTGTGACACGGCTTCTGCTTTTGCGGCGCTGTCACTCTGTTTCTCCTTGAAGTTGTCAAGCCCGCAATTTTTGAAGCCACGCTGCGTGGAGCTAGGATGGCGTTGTCGGAAGCCGTTCCGAGCGCAGAAGACTTGGGCTGTGCGGGTAGGTCTTCGATGAAAACGACCGCAGATGTCTCGGAGACCTTGGTGTCTTCTGGAGAGGCGTCTTTTAGCAAGAGGGAAACGCTGTTACGTCCGCTCAGTGCATGTTTGAAAGAGCGCAGGTCCGCTTCCGTTTGGCAAGGAAGGAACGTGGTGGAATCCATGGACATGTATGTTTCATGACTTTAGAGAGCGTCCGGTATGACGGGGGCCGGTGTCTCCAAGTGCCCAAATGGTGGCGAGCATGTGGGCAGCGCCTGTCGACTGCGTCATTGTAAGGAATCAGACAGAGAGACAGCACCCGTTCCTGGGCCGGCTGTTCTTTTCTGGTCCTCGTCTTCCTCTTTGTCCCCAGCTAGCTGCCCACGCGCCCGAACCCCGGTGTCGTTCTTCGTCGTCACAATATATATAGTTGCTATTCCTCATTCACCGGAGATACAGTGTACGTAGATGATACCGATGCACTTTTGAAATCAAATGACTTACATGAATCACAGGAAATGGTTAATAAATATTTAAAGTCACTATCTGTTAAATAAATTAGAACTAAACGTATCAAGAACAACCTGCATCCTATTCAGGCCTATTAACAAAAATGTTATTTACGAGATATTTATTGTGTTTGATGGAGTCACGCTCAGCAGAAAAACAGAAAACATTTTCTGGGAGTGTCATTAGTACGGACTTGTCCCGGAACCACCACATAAGACATCTCTCTAATGGTCTATTAAAAGTTCTAGGAACCATACCCAAAATAGCAGGCTTTGTGCGTATTTGCGTAAAGATAACATCATATAACACACTTCCTCATTCAAAGCTGTGTTATGGGCCATTAGTATGGGGTACTACCACAAAATCTAGCCTATTACGACTCGTAAGACTAGCGAAAAAGTTCGCCTTTGACACAGGGTTGTTAACAGACCTCAAAACTGCGCCGCTGTTCGCGAGATTTTCAATCATTGGTTCGGATCAGGTATACTCTTTAAAAAAAAACTGTAATATATATACGAGCATGAGCTTTACCATGAGATTCTGTAACGTACTCCCTCCGCTCTGTATTGATCTGTAACGTACTCCCCCCGACACCCACACCTCGACACCCCCCAAACGAAAACGAATTATGGAAAACAAACACGTTCATACCGAAGTAGTTACCTTTTAAACAATACGAAAAGCAAGTCAACTACGAATGCTCCTTGTCCGCACTTAAAAAGCAAATGAAATCTTTATTAATTACCACGAAGTTACATTTTTCCTTCCGGCTTTCTATTAGACAACCAAAAAAAATGTTGGATACTCATAATGTGTTTTATTTCGCTTATATTTATTTAGTGTTTGTTCGATGTAATATAAGGATGTGTGTGTGGTGATTATGTGCACACCATTTGAGTTAATACACAAGAATGCATTGGGCATCTAAATTTTAATGATTTATGAGATGATAAGTTTCGAATGTTATATAAATATGTACCGGGTGTCTCAGCTATCTTTAGCCAAGGGTTAAAAAATACAATATTTCAGGCAGGCGAGTGGTATCACTTTAATATTGCATACAGCCGTCCTACTAGAGGCAATTTTTTTGTTTCGTAATTACGAAACAAAATCAGCTGCCACCACGACTCGCCGGCTGCGTTGCAGCAGCAGGCCGATAAGATTGCGGTGGTTTCTTCGCCCGCGCTCGCTACAACTTGCACAGTCACGCGCGCCAACTGGCTGGCAACGGGCCAAGAAACCACCGCCAACTTATCGGCCTACCGCTGCAACGGAGCCAGCGGTCGGGGTCGCAGCTGATTTTTTCGCTCAAACCGCTGCTGAGAGCAGCACGGTCGCGGCTTGCGAATGCGCTAGTCACGTCTTTTTTTTTTATTTCGCGGGCTTTCTTTGCAGCATGGAAAAAATGGTACACGTACGACTTTCTTTATCGCAAATAATGCAATGGGTGTTCCTGAAGACGCTCTCGAACTTTGCAAATCTAATTTCTTGCCTAAAGTCAATATTTAGCAATTTCGTTAATTAATCCTAATTTACAAATTATTTATCTACGATACAAAAAAAATTGCCTGTAGTGCGCTAGATGGCTGTAAGCAATATTCAACTGATGTCACTCGCCTTCCTCAAATATTGTATTTTCTAACCCTTGGATAAATATAAATGGGACACCCTGTATATATTATGTGTGCATATTTGCTATACTCAGTTTAAAAGAGTGTTTTTGTTTGCCATATTACCGTTTTAGCCTAGCGTACCTAATGAATATGTCATAAAGTAGATTGCAAAACGTTGTCTCTTCAAAGTGTATTTGGGGGCAGGAACCTTTGTCAGGCTCGCAAGCTTTTAGTCCTCACCCTTGAATGGCCAAAAAAGTTGAGACATTCAATTAAAAACATAGACATAGAAAGCGAAGGGAAACCGCGCTGCTGAGCTCGGACATGGCTGGGACCCAGATGACCAATCCGCCTTTTCCATGATGCCACGGTGCATGCGCCCTTCCCCTGGCGAGAAAGCAAACCGCCTCCTGGTCTCGGAGGCTTTCGTTCTAGCAATACCGGTTCTCTTGGCCCCTACCAAAACCCTACCAAAACTGCAGAGGGCAGCGCAGTAAAATGAAAAAGACGGATTACAAGGAGTTCGGCAAGCCGAGGATGCTGCCAGGGCCCAAGGGCATCAGAGGGTCATCTAGGAGGGGGAGCTAACCTGTCATGATTCTGCCGACCCACAATAACGTTGTCCTTTCTCCTCCTTCTATGGAAACACACTGATCACTTCCTCGGCTCAACTTTTTCTGTTTACAAAAAGTAACATAACTTTCCGTACTATGTTCATAAAGTTAAGCGTGGCACTGAACATGTTACGCCAACTAGGCCAACAGTCCAACCTTGCTAAATTCCCATACTATTTATTTTAGCACCTACTTCATCCTTTTCACCATAATTAATCCAGCCCTCTGCTGTTTACGTCAATACTGTACCTGTTTACCTTTGCAGTGCTGTCCGAAAACCTAAGGCTTTATGTGAGCTAGTGACCAAACATGCACCCTGGTTGATACATCAGTATTGAGAGGTATGCTCTGTCTCATCCTTAGCTTTTCCACAGGAAGTGCGTAGCTTTCCGTTTCATGCTTCTTGAACTCTGCGCCACCTTTGCTAAGTTGGACCACGGAATATTTAATGCAATTCAATTGAAATTTATTGAACATTTGTCAGATATTTGGTGAATGGATGAAAATCCTCACATAGGCTTGGCTGTCCACGCGCAACAGACCATGGCATGCAGTGGTGTGAATTATATACATGTACATGCATGCAATTAAAAGACGTTGCAAAACTACACATCATAACTACAACACAGTGCAAACAAAGGACAAAAATGAGTAATAAAGGAAAAACTATAAATACACAGCAATACTACGACAAATTCGCTGGATTACACTTCGTAGCTCATTCAACAATATCAAAGCTACGTCCGTACAAGTTTTGCAAGTTAATAATGCTTGTAATGTGTACCTGAGCATTGGCTTTCCATACTTCGAGCGGCATTTGTGAATTTTCCATACTTCAGGATGGAATGTGTGGTATGTAGGGACATTCTTGTCAACCTTGCCCATGACTTCAGAAGGAATTTTTTTCTTGCTTCCAGGTTATGTGTTCGAAGTAGTCATAATCTCTAGATCCATTCCCCATTTGCAAGCCTAAGTTTTTCAGATATGCCCTCTGTGGGACTTAGGTGAGGAGCTCTAAAAACTATGCCCATTGTAACCTTTTGAAGTAGAATAAGTTCTCTTGACATTTTCTTTTATTGTCGTTTCTTATACCTGTGCATCATGGGCTAACATCGAAGAAAATAGCGCAGTGTATCAAATATTAACGAAAGAGGGAGTGTAAGGCACCATCGTCGCATGAGAGCGATTGCTTTTGATAGCCTTTTCAAGAAATAATGGGATCATACCTGGACAAATTTTATGAGAAAAAATACGCCTAGCTTCTTGAAACTGAATTTTAAGTACTAATCCGAGGCATGCAGAGAATTTCTTTAGCGGGGGAAGCAAAACGACTGTAGCTTGACTCATATTTGCCTTGCCAGGCAATGAAAGTGAGACCGATATAATACTGCGAAACCTCTCACACAAGACCGCAAGTGGGGGGACTTGAGTATATCGATGCTTACTAGAAAAAGACGAGCTACTGTCGGTATGAAGCACACAGAAATCCCACAATGTTTGGCTTTCGACAGTTCTCAGCATAGGATACTCTTACAGCTCAGGGAAGACCTTTCGGACTGCCTAGAATTCCACAATGATTTCCTCTTTTAGCGATGCATATTGTGACGACCCTTAAAACAAAACGAGGAAGAGCTCGCCTAACATTATAACCGCTTTGACCGAGCAGAACGTCTTCGTTTTCCTGCCCCATCAGCAAATCCTCCACCGCGTACAAATAAAGGCGAAATTGCAGACGTGCTGCACCCAGAGACCGATTGAATATACGTGTCATTTCTCTCCAGATCGAAAAGCATCGGCTCAATGCTTTCGAAGTTGTGGAGGCAAGAGGAAGTCGTCAATGTGAGGAGTATGGATTCATCCTTGGCACGTGGACATTGTTGGGAGAGGCTCCGTGATGGGAGGATTGCGTGCTGGTCTCTGGAATAACTCAGTAGTTAACTCAGGCGTTCAAAGACCCGGTACGGCCGGAAATAATGACGCGGGAGTGTCCCCGACCTTCCGCGTTAGCGAGCTGTACTCCATATGCATGCACCTCCCTGGGTGGTACGTGAATTCTTCATGGTGAAGTACCTGTAAGCGTCTTGTGTTGCTCAGACCTGATGCGCATGCGGGCTAGCTGATGAGCTTGTTCGGTGCACAGAGAAAATTGCGCAGCATTTCCTGCGGTCGCCACAAAGGCGCCAGGTAAAAACATGACGCCTAACATGCTGCTTACCTTGCTGCCATGAAGTAAGCGGAAATGAGTAAATACTGTGGCCTCTTGCATGGCGGGGCTACATGCGAGTGTTATGAATAAGATGACGCTATCCCAGTTCTACGTCTACATACATGGAAATTATGTCAGCGATGCTCTTGTTGACTTTTTATTGCGATAGCAATTATATGGATAGTCTCGACGGGGTTTTGCCGTCGCCGTTGCCGTCGCCGCCGCCGTCATGTCGCATATGAAGTCCAAATTGATAAGAACCCTTTGCGCATCGTACGTTCTACCAGCGGGTAATAGCGGGCGAGCGGGAGCGGTGAACGCGGCTGAAGCGGCCATGAAACGAGCCTGCCCACCTCCGTCGCTCCGAGGCGCATCCCCCCAACTATTCAACCGGCCCCGCCCGTCGTTCGCGAGCGTGAAAAGACGCGAAGGGGGGGGGGGTCCGTTGTCTCCTTATTTCGGCCCCTGACAGCGGGCGGCCGGTGTACCCTTCTACGTGCTGCGCTCTCAACGCGAAGAGGATGTCGTTTAGCTGCCAGCCTAACTTCGTATAACATTACAATTTGTTGCTATCGCATTCATTGCTTCACCCTTGCGGTGAAACTGTGACTTTTTCTGTTTGGCCATTCGTCTGCAGATAGTAGGAAGTCGACCGGCGGTGAGCGGTGCGGCTAAGTGTCATCACTTCTTCCTACAGCTGGGCGGGGAAGAACGTGGCTATGTCGCTAACCACTACAGCCGTTGCTCCATGGTGATCTACGACAGCGGTAGTAAAGCTATAGTGCCTAGATATCTAGGCACTGTAGTAAAGCCGGCAGCATCGTTAGCGTCGCCCTCATCGCCAACATCGAATTTGTTGAAGTGGTGCAGTTTCACAGTAACGCTCTTAATCGCAAGTACTATCCAGCGGGTATGATTCTAAGATGGAAACTTTATTTCGTTTATCTTTTCCCTCGGCGCCTTTCGGGCATGACTGAGGGGGGGCGGGCACGTTAGACGCGCAACATCAAACACAGTATAGATCGATAGACACCATCTAAGAACCCCGAAGCAGCAATATCGGAGATAACCGACATTGCTTTCTTGCGGGCCACGAGCCTGAATGAAACTTTCTAAATAGTGTAGTCTATGTGTATGTGGCTGTGTTATGTGTTTATCAGTGTATATATCATAATCAGCACCCAGCACCTGGAGTAGCATGTCAGGCGAAAAGCCAAACATCTCCAGCTCTTCATTACAATATTTCTCTCTCTCTCGGATATAATATTACTAAATAATACATGACATAATAATAAGCAAATAAATCAAAACAGCAGTAAAACATGCATTTATAATACTAATATGCAAAATGAAATAAGTGTAATACACGTGTAATGTTAGATATGAAAATCAGCCACAATAAATACATATGGAATGAACCGAGCAACCTCATGCCCACTTTATGAAATGGGCAAGAACTTGGAGAACGTGATGTAACGACATGGCGAGCTGAAGTGCTGACGAGATGGTGAACGTGATTGGCGCCTTTGGTGGAAGCAAACGACAGCTGAGCTACCAGTTACAGCTCAGTCCCGCGTGGGGCCTCATCATTGCTTGATGAACGCTCGCTTGCGTGAAACCTTGAAGGCCCATGATGTGATAAGGAGACTGGCATAGGGGTGGTCCACTTCGCCGAAGTGGTAACGAAATGGGCTGATATTCAAGCTGTGCCGTCCAATCGATTTCAGGGTGACTTCGTGCAATCCTTCATACTCACACGTATTTGTATTCACAGCAGGAAATGTATGCGCCACCGTAGGAAGAATGGAGGACTAATGACGCCTTGTATGAGGTTGGGGGACACCATGGCACAGTACTTTGGCGTCGTACTGTAGTGAGCGTTGCTGGAGCGCTCGCTCCATTGTCGTAGCTTCATGGTTGAACTCACTTGCGGCGGATAGGGACTTAGGCATGAGTAGAACAAAAATTTGACCATTGGCATTCTCTTTGCTTTTGGTAGTCCTGATTGTCTCACGTAGCTGTCATCGAAATTCTCGCAAGTTAATAATAGATTACTAATAATTCTCATACCAGAAGGGAGCGCAGTCTTCACGAACGGAGTAGGCGTAGCGAAGTTTCTTTGTGTCGTCCCATTCGTCGACTGCTGTGGCTCGATCAAAGTGGCCCGGTCAGGCATCCACGTCCCCGAACATTTCACTATGAGATGACGTCGGGTACGTACAGACTAGACTACACTCGGGGTGTAAGTGTGTCGGGGTGTAAGTCTGTCGCTTCGTGTAAGTGTGTCGCTCTTGTGCATCTGACTTGCCGTTCTGCAGAACATTCTTCCTCGGCTCAGTGCACTGAATCAGGTTAGCGGCGGCTATGACGACATGGGCAATTTCACTCTGGAATCCTGGAAATGCTTGCAGACGCTTCAAACGTGCTGTGATCGGATTATTGAATAAGGTTTGTGCCCAACACCTGCACCAGTTTGCCATCTGCACTAAAACACAAGAAAATCACATCATTCGGCGCCCCATTCATAAAAGAAGTAGATAAAAGAGCAAGAAGCGATCAAAATAACTCATGCGCTTCTCATAAGCCAGGACATATACGACATCCCGTATCTGCTCCTCAAGAAAGCTTCAGTTGAAAACAACTCAACGTCATCATGAACAAAGCCAATAAGAATACCTCAGAACTTTGTACTAACAATAAGTTTTGGGATTTGGCGTCTTGAAATCATGATGTGATGAGGGACGCCGTAGTGGACGGTTCCGTAAATTTTGACCGTCTCATGTTCTTGAACGTGCGCCTAAATCTGGTAACACGGGCAGCAAGCATTTAGCCTCCACTCAAATGCAGCAGCCACAGCCGAGATTGAATTACGTGACTTTTGGGCCAGCAGTTCAATACCATGACCATTAGACCACATTGGTAGGTAACGCCCGAGAACTTCTCAGAAGGATCTCAACTAGGATACCCTTCAAACTTGACCTCGATAATACCTAGGAAGAAATCAGTGAAGCTCACAGGGCCAGCCTCCTCGAACGCCTTAAGCATAATGTCAATAGGCAGAACAATACATCAAAGGCTACCCTACAGCAAACACTTTGTACCAGACGCCAGCGTGAAAGCCCGATATACGCCACTTCTCCGAGACTTTGTCTCAGCCCAGTCACTATCTTACAAACTAAATGCAGGGACGCAGTGAATTGTGCTAGTAGATACTGGTTTATTTTGTTATAGCCAGACAAAGGCGAGGAAAAATCTAAGGCAGACAAACGACAGTACACAACACTGATTATCACTTGGAATTTTCATTCCAGAAACGTGGTTCGATAAGCTAAAACTTTCGCGCCCGCTCACCGTAACCTACACACACATGCTTCCATATTTAGTACAAATAAAATGTGAGCAAGAGTTCTCACGAGTCAAGAGTTCCCACGAGCTTGCCCGTAGTCTAGAAGTGAAATCTCGCTCACATGGAGGGCGATAAAAAACCGGCAAATGGACTTGCCTTCATTGAACTTATCTTGTATTAGCGCGGCACATATAAGAAAGAAACACGACACACGCGTAAGGAGAAAGGTAGGTGCTGCCTTCGTTCTTTTTTATGTAAGACGGATCCAGCGCCTTCCTAGCTAAGTATTATGCTGTCTGAATAAAACGAGGGCTTAGTTGAACACCTGTTTCAGCGGAACAGTAGGTTGAACAGGTGACTGTACTTTTATTTGAATTATAAATGTTTGCCTAATTTCAGCATGTTTATTTTTAGGTTACTCAGCTCTGAGCATGGTGTTGGTGTATTATAACCACAGAAGAAAATGCGCATCTTTTATGTTGCAGTACAGAGGTATGCATTCCACTTGTTTTTACCCGTCGTTAAGTAATGTTAGGACCATATCATGATGAATAATAATAATATTTGGGGTTTAACGTCCCAAAACCACCATATGATTATGAGGGACGCCGTAGTGGAGGACTCCGGAAATTTTGACCATCTGGTGTTCTTTAACGTGCACTGACATCGCACAGTACACGGGCCTCTACCATTTCGCCTCCATCGAAATGCGACCGCCGCGGCCGGGATCGAACCCGCGACCTTCGGGTCAGCAGCCGAGCACCCTAGCCACTGATCCACCGAGGCGGACATATCATGATGAATGCATTCTAGATTACGGGGAACCACGTATTTTCAAAGAAACAAGGCTCCGTGTTCGCAAAACTTATTGCGCTAGTGTCGTTTCAAAAAGAAAATATTCACACATTAGCAAAAGGTGGACATGTTCTTAACGAAGGTGACCAACCAACGGGGAACCACCATTACGAATAAAAACCATTGTAAATTCCGCCCTAGAGTTTGTACCATAGCTAAGCGGAAAGCAATTATGATAGATAGAGCTATGTACACGTTTGGTCAATTCTTTTTTGACACTCAGCGGTGTTAACGCTGGAAATTATGAGTTAAGATATCGCTACGCCGAAGCGACAAGGACGACGAAGGAGAAGGAGGACGAAAAGCGCTTGTCTTTAGCGCGTATCAGTGCCGGCGCTGCTGCCACTCAACCCTACTCGATCATCCCATCTTTAAATAAACATATCTCATCGTAACAATATGGCTGTCCCCCCAAAAAGTATCGCATAGAGGTAAGAATAAATAACGCAATCTTCAATATTTTCCACTACTTGCATACTGGAAGATATAACGCTGCGCAAAAAACAGGGGGGACAAGAAAGGAACACTTACAACAGACTAGCGCAAACAACTCAAATTTATTTGAGGCAACATTGATACTTATACATGTAACAACCAAACGTCACAATCATCACGTGCTCAGGCTTTAACGCGACATGAAGGTAATCTATTTTTCCTGGAGTGCTACTGACGTGCAACTAATGCAAGTGTCTCCTGCGCGCGCAATGTAAAATGCTTCAAGGATCTCCTCTCTAATCTATCGCCGGAACGTGCGAAGAATCTTGTCTGATTAAGAATTGAAGGGCAGTTGCAGCGCTTGCAGTGTTCTGCCATATGCCCGCCTGCGTTGTTGTTTACAGTCCAGTGGTGCTCTCGCGCCCTCTCATTGTAGCAGCGCCCCGATTTACCTATATATACTTTGTTGCATGTTAGGGACACTTCATAGACTACATCCTTTTTGCATTGGGTGTACTGTACCGCGTGTTTCTTGGTGCAGGGATCCGCTGGATTGCGCTAGTCTGTTGTGAGTGTTCCTTTCTTTGTCCTCGTGTTTTTTTGCGCAGCGTCATATCTTCCAGTATGCTACACCAACTCGCCCACGTCAAGCTACCACTACTTGCATAGTTTGGACGATTCTTAGGAAACTTAGGCGGACAAGTCTCACAGGCCCCTTATAAATTTTCCTAAGGTGATGGCTTCATATAATCCCGAAGCATCCTGAAAAGCTCTCTGACTTCGCGCACTATTTGCCAGGGTTAAAGGGGTACGGCCACGAAAATTTTCAGTTGTATTTTTTTTGCGTCAAATGAAGGGCCAATTAGCCTTCAAGAGCCTAAAAAATGTATTTCTAAGGGTGAGTGCACCCTGAAAAAGTAGTTACACTGATTTTTCGAAAGCTAGTTTCGGTTCCTACTGTACCCTGACGTCACAGCACGGCACGAGCTTTTCGTCACTTGCTCGCGCAAGATATCGTGACGTTTCCACGGCCGCTCCGCAGCGTGACTCCGTTGGTGACGCACAAGCGGCCATTTTGGAAGTTTTGGTACCCGACGTCATCACAACTAGCCAGACTGTTGCGTGAAGTCACCAGAATTAGTACTGTACCCTGACGTCAAGCTATAGTGTCGATTTCGGTAGGTGCGCCACGGGAAAATTGACTTTAAAGGGGCCCTGCAACACTTTTGAAGCGCCTATTTTTATTTGTTTTGCGTAGAGTGATAGCTGGGGATAATTTTAGCATACGTCTAAGCGCCGATATCAAATGATTTAGTATTTAATTCACGACATGAAATCACTACATCGCTGCCGAGCGCATCAGCACGTAGTGGCGCTCGCCAGAACTGTTGCGGGCGGAAATGGCGACTAAAGGCTGCAGCCTATGATTGGATAAGTGTAACGTTAGAAGAGATCGTCTGGTGTCATCAGAACTGAGATTACTAATGTGTTTCATTTTTCTTTTCTGTGGTTTTTCATTGAACCCCAAACAGACGCGGCCGCAACAAAAAAAAAAAAAAAGATCACTATGACTACAAAGCACGACAGAGACGCTGGCGACCATTTCGGCTTGCGCGGGGTCGGATGTCCATACCATGCATACGAAAGGCTTCCCTCTCTCTCTGTTCCCTCTTCTTGCTTCTGTGCGTTTGCGAGCTGCCTCTTTCGGACGTGCGGTAGGCTCTTGATTGTCGTTGAAGGGGTGCAATGCACCCTTGTAGTTCGTCGGGCGGCTCACCGAACAACTCCTCAGATAGAGAGGAGGGAGTGACATGGAATGTTGTAAAGAACAACAAAAAAATACCTCGCTTCGAAACAGTAGCGCCCGCTCGCGTTCTGACAAGTCAGGTGTCAGGCACCACGTTTGTTACTATGGTGACGACGTCAAGAACACGTTGGAAAGGACAAGCAACAATGGTGTGCGAGCTCACCCTACCTAGGCGCTTCTACCTCACTTCATTGGGCAGTCCGCCGACGTAACAGGGCGAGTGAAATGTGGTCAGGTGACCCCCCGAACCTCAAGTTGATGGTAGGGATTTTTTTTTGTATTTTGAATTTTCTAAACCGAATACCTTAGGACTGCATGCAGTTATCACTGCCGTTCTTGCTGCGTTAATCTGTCTGTACTTCTGTCTACAGAACCTTCGAGTAAAAAATGGGGTTGAATAGTGTTGGAGGGCTCCTTTATTGTCAAAATAAAATACCTTAACAGTATTTGCTGAGCCTCGCACTGCTGAGCCTCGTATACGGGAGATTTGTATGGCACTGTAAACAAACTTCCGGAATAAGGTGTCAGTACCCTTTTAAAATACTGCTATGAGATATCTGGTAAATGCAAAGCGTGTTGCATGACGTCGTTCTGAACCCGAATGAAAAAAATAATAGTAAATTAACTAGAGAACTGAATGGGCCTCAATTTCGCGATCTGTACCAGCCTACGCTTGTTTCCAAGACCAGGCTGGCAAAACTGAAGTTAGTATGGCTGCTCCGGCCCTACCCAGAATGTAAGACCCAACACGTTGTCCTACTAAGGGTAGCTGAGAGCAAAATGAGGTGGATGTTCCTGTCTCGGGACTTACAGTGGAAGAATCGACGGTATTCATTTGCGATATTTGCAAATGGTATTCATTCCACGACGAAACAAATCTAACCAGCACAATTCACAGTATGAATTCAAAATAAATCATGCTGATTGACTGGAGAGCATAAATCAATAGACTTCGGCTCAATTTTTAGAGCATAGGATGCACAATTCGAAGGTTGTGTGTTCGGATCCCACAGAAAGAGAGGGTGTTTTTCCGTTTACTTCAATTAATTTCCATTTATCTTATCATTTCTACACCGCACGCAAGCGCGGATTATTGTCCTCTGCTTTTATTGGAGTAATTGTCTACTGGATTGGTTTCATTGTGTGTGTCTCGTAAAGGCGGCTTTAGGTAAAATTCTTACGGAAACGAAAGCCTATTTGAGGAAGCAATGCAATGTTTCACCCCCATTTCTTGCAAAATCTGCTAGGCAGTAGGGTGTCTTGTTTTCTCGATACCGCTTTAAGGGTGAAAAGTGGTCTACAGTGTACTTTGCTGATTATGCGAAATTGTACTTAATATTAAGTCTCTGAAAAAATGCACTTCGAAAAATTTCTGCATTATCTTTTAACGCCCAGCAATCGCATATATGCTTCGTATTGGGGCCTTAAAAGCGTAGTCTTGAACATATTTCCGAAAACGACCTGAATGAAAATAACGAATTCCGGCACACGTAGTTTGGTACCACAAGTAACACCCACATGACGCATTCATTCAAGGCCAAAATAAAATAAGAAGAACTGCGAGCATCTAGTGGCAGAACATCGGCGCGTGTTTTCACCAGTGACGTTACCCTAAAGCGCTCAGCACCACATAAGGGCTTTCTCGGGATTCAAGCATCGCCAGCGCAGGAAGCACACCCAAGGCCAATTCTTGCGCACGCCGATTGCGGCAGCCGCAGCGTGGAAACGCCGAAACAATTTCGGAAGTCAACACGCGTGTCTAAAGACTTCGTTCGTGTCATACGCCAGCCGCGATCAAACAAAGAGACTGACGCACGTCCCTGACGGGCATCAAGCTGTGCGATCGAAGCGCGCGGTCAAGTGTGGGCCGGAGTGCGGCTAGAGGAAGTCTTCTCGGGCCGTCGTAGGGGTCCTTCTTAATGTACCTCGGTTCAGTGGCAAATCGATTTGCTTCCCTCTGCTGTCCTCCTGGATATTAGAATTCACGGGACACGGACCCAGGGCGTATAAAAAGAGAACGGCAGCGCTCCTCGCGAAACTAACCAAGAGAGCCATGAATACGTCCACATCGCCATTCCACAGACTACACGAGCACTATGTCCTTCTGGCTGACCCACGTACGCGGACGTGGTTCTTCATGGGCAGCCCCCTGCCAGTCATGGCTGTCATCGGCTTCTACCTGCTTTTCGCCACTCGCGTTGGACCATGGGTCATGAAAGACTGTAAGCCTTTCAATGTGCGTAGTATAGTGGTACTTTACAACGTCGTCATGATGGGACTCAGCGTCTACTTCATCTACTTCACCATCTTGTACACCCTCGATGCGAAGGCCCGACCAGAGCGTCTTTTGCTGGGCCACGGACCCGCGACCAACGGAGGACAACATGTTTTTCCTGACTCGTGCGTGGTACTACATGCTCATGAAAGCCGGCGAGATGCTCGACACGCTCTTCTTCGTGCTTCGCAAGAAGACAAACCACGTGAGCTTCCTGCACCTGCTCCATCATTCCCTCGCTCTGTGGTCAGTGTGGTTGGTGATGACGCTCGGCATGACGGGTCACGTGTTCGCGTTCCCGCTGCTCAACTCTGCCGTGCACGTTGTGATGTATGGGTACTACGCCCTCGCCGCTCTCGAACCGGCGCTCCGGCCAAATCTCTGGTGGAAGAAGTACGTCACACTTGTTCCAGATTGCGCAGTTCGCCGGTTTTATCCCTTCACGCGATGGTAGCAGTGATCATGGACTGCGGTATATCCAGGATACTAGCCCTTGGTTGGTGCACTCGAAGGAGTACTTTTCGCGTCACTGTTTTCGGACTTTTATGTGAAGACCTACGTTCGCAAGAGTGCAATAAAATAGTGATTCTACCAAATAGTACCTAAGGCAAGCTGCCTAATTGTGACTTTGACCTAACTCTATATAGAACAAAATGACAAATACTGTTATGCGAGAAATTCAATAACTCACAACAGCGTCCACTTAAAATGAGCGCTTGAGCCCATGAAAACGTCGTAAGCTAGAAGTAATCGCAAGAAGCAATTTTAGCAAATACTGATTGCGGCTAGATTTTGACAATCGTCGCCAGCAGAAACAGAAGCCTTTTTGAGCACAATTGCTTTTCGGGTAATGAGAGCGAAGCATTTACAAATATCGCACAATCGCGAAGCGCACCTCACGAATAATAATGCACGATAGCCTGAAAGATATTGCTGTGCGCCTCATTTAAATACATTTGGTGATCTCTTATTAATTTATTTGGGAAGCACTTTTCGAAAAACTATTATGCCTCTTTGCAATATCATTCTAGAGATCACAGACTTCTTTGCTTAGTTGACAATCAAGAAATTTTAACCACTGTTCGAATAGATTGTCCGCTTAGTTCGTGAAGTCTGTAGGAAAAAATCTCATTTTCCATGTACTGTAATAGCATACGCAACACTATAAATTGGAACGGTGGCTAATATGACGCAGTACGCAAGAGGCTTGCTCCATGAATACGTTTGTGATATTAGTGCCCAGAAATTTTCATATCCCGCGTTCCGTTTTTGCTATTAATCAATCACATAAGGGCGCGTATGACAAGCCCAGAGACATATATTTGTCGTCTGTTGTAAAGACGGCGAGGGGCACAGCCTATACGTTTCTGTTTGTATTAGAAAAAAAAAGATGGCCACTTGAAGAAATGCGACTTTCCTGGGCTGAAACGCATTGTTACATGACTGAAGCAGTGCAAGAATCTTGCTTCCCATGCATGCCTGTGATGTTTTCCATTTTCGCAAGTAGCGAATGTTCGAAATATCAAGATGAGCCTGTATTCAACACCAAATAGACCTCTGAAAGTCTTTAAAGTCGATATATTGGGAAACAAATTCATAGTACTTCGCTAGGACTAGAGAAAGTCTCGAAATAGATTATGTAACAGAGTACAGCAAATATTTAGAAACTACATTGTAAAGGAACTACAAAGTGGAATTCTGAACATACGCTGAATCCCAAAATATACCGGTTATGGAAGTTGTTATCGCCGAAAGAGTTGTTTACAACAACTTTTGAGATTTGCTTACGCACTTTGCCAGCAATTGGGCACATACAGTATGAACAAGATTTGTAATACGTCTGCATATTATTGATGGTGATGTCCCTGCCAAAAGATCAAATAAGGCTTGTGCGTGTGAACGCAAGCATACATGTTGAATTAACCCCAGCCAGCTTTTTAACGACGTTAGATTGCTTTTCGTACAGGACAAGCTCCTAATAAAATGCGAAAAGTAGTGAAGAGGTTTACTTGGAGGAGAGAGAAGAGATAGTGCATTTTAACTCACTGATACTTCAAACATCTCACTGCCGGCATCGATAGATGCTAGTAATGAAGGTGGAGCTGCTACCTACGGAACTGTTGCTGCAGGAGTTGACTTGGGTGTGCATACACTTTCCGAGAATTATCTTTATCCTGGTCGTTGCAGGGTACATGATGGCAAAAAAGAAGTCATAACAGACAAAATAGACGAGGCAGAGGAATAGTAGCCTATACAGGATGGAAGCTTGTTGCGCTGCTATTATGAACCCTATGCTATTATGAACTAACCTATGCGTCAAAGCTTAGCTGCATGATCTTGTCCAAGCGTGCACCTCTACCACTGCGCTTTTGGTAATGCGTGGAATCGTATGCGGCAGATTTAATTACTTCTGAATAGTGATGTCAAAGTGCATGCGCTGGAAGCCATAAATACATATACTGAAATACTTTTTTTCATTGACAAAACATTTTAACACGAAAGTGTTTTATGCCGGGATCCACCAAGTATATCCGTTACGGATATGACGTTGATATAATTAACGCTACCAAATGAGAAAGAAAAAAGATCACAGCGTATCCACGAGGTGAATGATGGTGAGGTGGGCGAAGCTTGAGAGGTTATGGTTGATGCCGTTAACCCTCCGAGAAGTTCGCCCGATAAAATCATCATGCAAACACGTGAAGTACGGTGAAGAAAACTTTTATTGAGATTTCAAGTTACCTTTATATATTACGCACTTGTGGTCGGAGAAGTGCACAGCTAGCGGCGCCAACGTGCACTCCGAGCAGCGAGAGCAGCGGACCCCGAAAGGCGAGCCCGAGAAGCGGCGGCCCTCCGCGCCCGCTGCTTCGCTTCGTCCGTGCCCCACCAACGATTCGACACGTACGGCGACGATCCAGGAGACTGAGAGAGGCACTCGATCGCCGCGCCCTCAGGCAATCGGAGAGTAGCGGCAATTCGGAGAGTAGCGGCAGAGTAACGCCATCTAGGAAATGAGACGAGAAATGGTCATCTCTTATCATGGCCTCCGAGATGGCAGGCGATACTGGGGGTTACGCGTTACGCCTGACAAGGTTAGACTAAGAGGAGCTTCGCCCCTAAAATTAGTATGAAAACGTTCCCCCCACCGGGAATCGAACCCGTGACTCCTTCGCCCGCGGCGATAAGCGCCCGACGCTCTACCGACTGAGCTAAAGAAGCACACGGAGAACATGTTACCAACGCGCCTTATATCTTCCACGCAATCTCTCTCGCTCGGTGCTCTCTGTTGGCGGCGGCGGGTGGTGCCGCCGTCTATGAGCGATGAAGAGAAGTACTGCGGCACGATTCGTCGACGACGCAGTTATATCATGGCGTCCGAGATTGCGTGCCGGCGCGCAATCTCGGAGGTCATGGTGAAAGCTTCTCGATAGCAGCAACAAACGCTGCCCGCGCTAGCATCGAGGAGTCGCCCTAGACGCAGTTATGTGTCACTCTAGCCTTTTGCTTCGTGTTAGTGTGTGACGGCTCGTTGTCGGAGTAGTGCGCTTCCACATGCACCAACGGTGTTTCGCAGCCGACTACTTCAAGTGCGATAGCACTGACCAATTAAACTGCTGCAGTAAGCGGTGCAGAAAGGCAATGATGTCGACGGACGAATGTGGTGCCTTGGTGGAGCGAGACGGACGTCAGCGGGACGCCGAACGCCTGCGCGCGTTCGCGGCTGAAGCTCTGCCTCCAGTGTTGATGAAGCGGAGTGTGGTAGTGTATGCAGGAGCACGGGCGTAGGTTACCGCATCCCTCAGGAGTGCACGCCGTGCTGTTTCTCTCCTTCAGTGACGACGCTTTGAGGAAGTGCACAGTACCAGTGTTTATTACGTGCTTGTCGATGTCATCTATTTTGCGCGCGATTCGTGATACACTGTGTCCAGGTATAGGTTCAAAAGTTGAACTATTACAGCGGTTAAATCATGATCATGGGAGTTAGTCGTCGCGATGGGGATGTGCCACTAGGCGTCGACTTGGGTGCATCCACGTCAAACGGTGCTATAGGTGTAAAACAGCAATAGACGTTGTACGAACTCTCATTATCACTACACAATAAGCACTGCTTCTTTGAAGACACTTTTCACTTTCGTGTTATACCGATTCCTATGACGGAGGGATCAGCCTTGTTTTTGAGACACGTTGGAAAACGGCGAGACAAGTATCAAGGAGTAGAGATGCAGGGTTACAGATACTGGAATTTTTAATTTCCTGAATGATGGTGCTGCGCAAGTGCAGCATAATAATGTCAATAATTTTTCAGCGTATCGAAGGAGGAGGAGGAAGAGGAAGGAAAGGCAGGAAGGTCAACCAGACGAGCGTCCGGTTTGCTATCCTACACTGGGGGGAAGGGGAATGAGAGATTAAAAGATAGGGAGATAGAAAGGAACATACAAAAACACGTGAGCTTAAACTATACTGTTGCGTTCGACAGTAGCGAACGCAGGACTCCAGGCGTATCACGTTTCACTGTACATCGTCGGGACTTGGTGCCTACTGAAGGCCTGCAAGCACTGGACATACAACAGCGTACAACAGCGTATCGAAGGTTGCAATTAAAGTACATCACCCGAACTACTTACATCAGTGGCTTAAGAAAAAATCATGCATTGATTTTACGCCCAAAATATGGTTTGCTGAGTAGAATGTTGCTTTATTGCACTTAAGCAACAGCAGCCTGTAAAATAAGCTCTCTTCTAGGCAGCGTCGGTCCCACCTCAACACAAAAATTGCGAACGAAAAACGTCTCTCTACCTCTGTGGAGAAGAACTACAGTTCATTTTACAACGATTAAATACCGTCTTCATGGCAGGAAAGTTCTGCAGCATAGGTCGGGCCATCCAGGTGCCAAAAAACTTCTATTGTCAGGGGGGATCTGTTCCGGCTGTCGCGAAGGAGGGGCGTCTAAACTCATTAAAAAGCTAGTCATCACCTAAAATGATAACGAATCGTCGAACGTATCTCTTTGGAGTGTTCCATGTGCCTCTGCAGGACGCACGAGGAACCTCTAAAGGTTGAAAGCGCTGCAAAGCATCGTAAGGCCTCTCTTTCAGGGCGGTATCCACCCGGGGGCTGATGAGAATACAGCTCGCCGACTGCTGACTGTTATAGCACTTCGACCCCATCTCTAACTGCATCCCTGATGTTGCGTTATCTCAAACAATGTGAACTAAAGTCAAAATAACATGTGCTGGCAAAGCGACTCGCAGGAATTCAGGCTATTTTATTACGTAACTGTTTCACTCATTTCGGCATTGTTCATTTCATATAGGCAATGTAGCATTCAAGGCTCCTAGTAGGGCTCTACTTATGTAAAAAAAAATTACACCATCTCCCACTAAAGGGAACCATGAGGGGATGCGAAGCAGCATTGGGGGTGCACACCAAGTTTCCGTTTGCGTTCACTCGGCCCTCGAAGCCAAGCGTCGGCGTCGAGCTACCGCTTCGCTACAGAGAGAAAACGCGAGTCTGCGGCGAGGGTACCGAGGCTTTCGAGACAACTGCAGCAACCGGGAGCCGACGGAGCGACCGCACGATTCAAGCGAGTCTTCCTCGACCGAGCGCACGCGCTTATATGAAATGCGGGAGGGAGAGGAGGGAGTGGGTTTACAGGCTGCAGCGCGGGGGGAGAACAGGAGAGAAGGCGACCGAACACCTGCGTAAAGGAGGAGAGTGGGAGAGAGAGTATGCGCATGTGCCGTAAGGGTGGTCAGGACGCACACCACCGGATTGAGCTCGGCTCTAAGATGCTTCGCACCTAATACTTGAGTACATCAGAAATGAACACTTCTCATTTCAAAAAATAAATAAATTCTCGAACAAAATTGCCGGACTCTCCCGTCATCGAAAGTTCACTTAAGCATGACATGGCTACCGGGAAAAATATTGGTTCGAGATGTTCATGGTAGGAGCAGTGCGTAAACTTGCTTGAAAAAATTTATTTCAGGTGCAATGGGGAGGAAGTTTGAGGTGGCCCGGAGGGAGCCACCCATCACAATCATTAGGTGGGCTCCTCATTACAGGAGACCCATTGGCGACCGCCGCAACTCGGGCTCGGTCGACCAGGGCCTTCTGGCTCGCCAGGTCGGAACAGCCGAGCAGGGCTGCCTCCCAGTCCTCCCGGGTGGGGTTAGGTTTTGGGGCGAGGTGCGGGGTTGATTGGCATGCCCAAACCATGTGGGAAATGTCCGAAGACGTTTCCGCACAGTGTGGGCACTTGCCTGTACAGGCAGGACCGAAGAGTTTTAAAGCTGCCGGGCACAGCAGTGTTTCGGTGTAAAGGCGGAGGAGTGTATGTTCCTCTGCCTTCGTAAGACCCTTACAGGGCTTATGATAAATTGCGTGACCGAATCGGTAGAATTCAGTAATTTCTCGAAACGTTAAGGCCCTATTACGTTCGCGATCCATTTCGGAAGGGTCTGAAGGCGTTGCCCGGAGAGTGAGCGCGCGGGCAGCGGCATCTGCCGTTTCATTGCCTTCGAGGCCCATATGAGCTGGAGCCCATGTGATCATACGGGACGCGGGGGCCCCGACGTAATTGCTATTTTTGTAATATACGATACGCCAGGTAAGGGACGTACCCCCTGTTCAATTCCTGCAGGCCCTCTCGAGTCGGTAATGATGACGCGCAAGTCCTGGTCCGGGGCAGCTTAGCGCAATGGCGGCTTCTTCCGCATGTCCTATATTTTGTGCTCGGAATGTGAGGCCATTCACCGCGACGTTTTGTTGACGACTGCAGCCGTGTACCACCCCCCATGGTGAGGGCCGGAGGCGTCCACGTAAAAGATACCGTGTTGGTTCCCCATAGCGGCGGGTTCGTGCCTCCGCCCGCGCAAGGCGCCTGCCACTGTGGTCGTCACGTGTCACGTTGGCCGGAAGAGGGCGCACGTGCAGGGCGTATCTCCAGACTTCTGGGATGCGTACGCGCTCTTCCGTCACTGTTGTTGGGTGGTGTATGTGTAGTCGGGCTAATAGACGGCGACCCAACGTAGTATTTGATAGTCTTGTGTATTGACTGCTCAAGTGTGCCTCCCGAAGCTCTGCGAAGGTGTTCACCATCCCCAGGCCCATGAGGCGCTGGATAGACGTGGTTATCGGGAGATCGAGGGCGCGCTTGTACATCTTACTGAGAATCACCTCGAGGGCGTTCTCGTTAAACTTGCGCAGGTGGAGGTAAGGAGCCGGAGTAGTGGACACGACTGGTCACGAATGCATGCGCCAGCCGCAAGGCGTCTTTGCAACGTAACCCCCTGCGTTTGTTGGAAACCCGGCGGACCATCCGGCCCACCTGGTCCCCCACCTTGCGCAGGTTGGCCATGTTGTATCGAATAGGTGGCGGTGTTTCTGAACTGACCCAGTACTCTGATCTCAGCGTGTGTTCTGGGATGAGTCCGCTTTCTATGGACAGTTCAATTTTGGTAGTGCACTTTGGCGAGGGGCGGATCTGCACAAATTCAGATTTAGTCGGGGAGCATTGAAGGTCGCAGTGGCAGGCGTAGGCGTCCACGATCGCCACCGCTTGCTGCAGGTTCGCTTCGATGTCTTTTACTGGGGTGCTATGCAGGATGGCGCGAGCTTCTCGGGCACACCAGTTTGCTCCCGAGCTCGCACTGCGGCGGTCATGGCACAAAGACAGAGCGGAGCGTGTGATAGCAGCATTGACAAAAACGGCTACATGAACGAGCGTGACGTCAAAAACGCATGTGGGGCATCTGCGGCGGTAATGAAAGAAACACCGCGTGCGAACACGTCAGCGCCGCCACTCAGTCCACATTCAACAGTGCAGCGACGTCAGCGTGATTGTCGCGCTATCTGTTTGCCAACTCAGCATTGCGCCTCCCACAGGCGTGTGTTCGTGGGCGTCCTTCCACTTTCGGGCATGTTCTTTCGTTCCACCCGCAGCATGGAAATTTCCACTCTCGAAGGCAACAAGGGTGCACACGCTACACCGTCGTGCAGCTCGTTTCGCTTCTATCAAATATTGCGGATAAATATACGGACAGGTTGTCACCAGGGGCGCTCGCATCATTGCGGCAACGCGGCTGTGATTGGTACGTCGTGAGCGCGGTGAAATTGACTGCGAGTCATCGCAGCCACGTGATGATATATCTTTTATTTCTTCGTGCGTGTGTGCACAGTCTGCGCGATAAAGCTGATAGATGAATCCCTGCCGCTCGCTGGCGTTGCGGCGTGAGCA
Source organism: Rhipicephalus appendiculatus (assembly GCA_030522465.1). Taxonomy (NCBI): domain Eukaryota; kingdom Metazoa; phylum Arthropoda; class Arachnida; order Ixodida; family Ixodidae; genus Rhipicephalus; species Rhipicephalus appendiculatus. Next base: position 23,703 of record JALIZH010022907.1, read on the forward strand.
CTGCTCCTTGGAAAGCGCAAACGCGGTGGGGTGGACCCGATCTTCGCCGCGGGCGTCTGTCAATCAAACTGATTGACGCGTGAATCCTCGGGTACAAACTCGTTGATTCTGAGAAGGCCCCAGTTCAACTCGTGACTGTCATGGTGCCGGTGTGTGACTGTCAAAGGTTTCATGCAGTGGACGCTAAGCAGCAGCTTCTTTGCATATAAAATAATTTGGTCAGCCTTTACTGCTTGTGCAAGGCTGGAGCCATAGAGGGAGCTTGTGATCACCTAGCTTCTTCCAGCGCGTTTTAAGTCGGTCGTCTACTCAGTATGCTCGGTATACGTTTCGAAGAACGCATCAGCTCCGTCTTAATTTTGATTATACTAATTAGGCAGGACTGAATTACCAAAATATTGAACAGTTTTGTCTTGATTGGTAAGGTTTTAATTAAAACAATAATTACCTCGGGTGCAATTAGCATGATCTTGATTAGTAGGCAGCTAATTAACATAAACCTTATCCGCATGATCATGATTAGCATCATATTATTAAGGTCTAATTAGGATGACTTTACTTAGCGTGCTTATAATTAACATCGCGTTAATTAGCCTGCTATTAGTTAGCACGGTCATAGCTTTACATGGCTTCATTAGCATGGTCTTATTAAGGTACGGCTTCATTAGCTCGATCTTAGCATGCCTTGGCTTAATTAGCTTGTTCATAGATTCTCTTGGCTTCTTTAGCTAGGTGTACCGCCCAGCCACTTAGCTAATCAGCCGGGCGGCGCACGTCCTCCCCAAGGGCAGCGAGCACACCATGAAGGGATGAAGAGTGCGCGCGCCAGTCGAGCAACGCGCAAGAATGTGCAGGCTGACCATGATGATTGTACACGTGGCCTCGGGTTCAGCTACGGTCGCGGTATTATAAGGTGCTCGGCCGGAACTAATCTTAGAGGCCACCGTGCTAATTATTCTAAAGGATACTTAGTACAGATATTAAAAGCTTCAAAACGAATTTGAACAGCCCCTGCCTTTAAAAAATATCATCAGTAAACCTTTCTGGCAGTTTTATTGCATGGGTGCACTTCTGCACTCAGTGGAACAACAAACAAATGAAAGAAGATGCCTCTGGTTTGAAAACACCGCCCAATTTTGTCGACCGTCCTGACGTGACGCTGCATTCCATCGTAACCAATGGAACGCAGCGCGCGCTGAAGGGGTGTATCTGACCTTTCGGGTACTGTCGCTCGTTCAAAAGGGGGTGTCGCCAGAGCTCGAAAGATCCCGAGTTTGGCCGCTTCGGCCAAGCTCGGGCCATCCTGCATAGCGCCCCTGATCCGTGTGTTTAGCCCAGATGGTACGTCGTCGGCATACAGCGCGGGGCTGTATGCCTTCAACATCCTCCAGCTGAGCCGGGAGTTTCATCATTGCCAGATTAAATAGTAGGGGTGAGAGGACCGCGCCAAACGGGGTACCGCTCGTGCCTAATTGGTAAGGGCCGTGTTCTTTCATCTTGTATCCGTACATATGACTGCCGCTCAGAGAGGAATTTCCTAATGTATTGAGAAGTGTCCTTTCCACAGTTGGTTAGGGAAACGTGTGCGTCAGAATTATGTCCTGTGGGACATTGTCGAAAGCACCCTTCAAATCAAGGGCAAGTACGGCCTTGTCATTGAGGGGTATTCGACGAGATTTATAATTTCACGGTCTGATTGAAGCCGAACATCTTGTGCGAACCGGTGCAGGCGGAACTAGAACATGCTGTCTGCGAATATGTTTTGGTTTTCCAGAAACTCGGACAGCCGATCCCGCCCCTAAGTCTCCATCAGTTTTCCCACAGAAGACGTGAGGGAGATGGGGCGGAGGTTGTTCGTGTTTATGGTTTTGTAGCCGGCTTTTGGAATGAAAGTTACCAGGGCCGTCTTCCATTCGATTGGAGGGGGGCCGCCACTGCCAGATCGAGTTGATCTGGCTTGGTGAGGTCGGGAAGATTGGCAAGCAGTTTCACGGTTATCTTGTCCCGGCGCGGTGCCGTCCCCCGTTTCATTTTCGCAAGCGCGGCCTTCAGGTCATACAGCTGGAACGGCTGATCCAGCTCCGCGTTCTCTGAACCTGTATACGAGTACGCGGGCCCTTGGGGGTCCTGCCGGGGTGCAGAGGTACTGGTCACGTAGTTTGTACGCTAATTTTGAGGTATCTTCATCGAATCTATGAATAGCTCGTTGGAGATGTTTTCGTGTCTCGGCGCAGGTGAGTCGGGTCAGTTAGGGCGCGGGAAGAGTCGCCACGGACTCCGGCTAGACATTGGTCTGGCCGCCGTGCTACAGCGGTCCACCCAGTTCGAGTCGGCGAGTTGAGCCGCGTACTCTGCCGCTCGCTGGGTGAGCTCGGCGATACGAATTTTGAGATTCCTATTATACTTTTGTCGGCGCCATCTGCGGACGAGGCTGTGCTGCGCCTCCCAGAGGTGCAGAAGGTGGTTTTCCACCTCCGGCGTTGCCTCCAAGAGATTAATTGGGGTTTCAGTCGAACGAAGGTGTGTAACCTATCCTTGAGCCCACGTGTTGTATCCTTGTTCGTATATTGGGGCCGAATTTATGTAGCTTGGCAGGAACTTATCCCAGTCTGGTAGCCTGGCTTGTGCGTGTGCTCTTACCAATGGTTTTTTCCTTACTGTGGTAGTGATAAGGCAGTGGTCACTACCGATGGTTTCCTCGGTGTTGGCCCATTCTGTGCGTCTAATGTTTTTAGAAAAGGTAAGATGCGGACACGTATCCCGAGTCACGGAGTTACCCACCCGCGTTGGATATGCAGGGTCAATGTGGAGAGTCAGGCCCAGCGTAGACGCTAGTTCCGCTAGCTTGCGTCCCCGCTTCTCCTCACGCACATACCCCCAGAGCACTGTGGGCGTTGAAATCGCCCACAATCATCAGGGGGTTCCCTGCCCGCAGCCTTTAGAGCGCGGCTAAAAAGTACTGCGAAGGTTACATTTTTGAGTCTGGGGGAACAGTATATGTTTAGTACGTGGAGTGGTGCATCATTTTTCTTGAGAGGAAGAAGTGTCACCATCACATACGAATATTCAGTTTCAAGTCCCAATCGACTAAATTAGCCGTATGACTTTTATGCACGCAGACACAGGACGAAGGGTCTTGCTGGAAGGTGATGTAGTTTGTAAGGGTGGCACCACTCCCTGGCTCTTGGAGAGCAACCACCGCCGGGGGGGTGAGTCGGAGGTTAAAAGGAAAAGTCGAAGGTTCGCCCTCCTCGTACGGGACCGGAAATCTCGACAATTCCACTGGAGAATGTGAACTGAGATGGCCGAATTGGGTTTTGCGGAGCAGCGCCTCATCTTAGAGTTGCTCGCCATGATCAATTACGCCGAGGTGGGATTGTACTGACGCTGCTTCGGAGCCAGCACTCGCAGTAAGGGGGGAGTCCTCAATACCGGAGAGCGAGCAGCTGTCGTCGTCATCTACCTCTGGGTTGCGTCTAGAATAGAGCGCTGCACGGGCCGGGATTTTCAGCCCGGGCTCGGAACTTGTTTAAACTTACCCGCCCGAACCCGGCCCGGGGTTCGGGCGGGTATGGACACAAAGAAGAGAACGCTCTCTTCCCTTTGTTTTCATTGCGATCTATTAAAAGTTCAAGCATGCTCTAACGACAAAGGCAATTGAGCAGCCTTCTGGACAAGTAGGGCGTATCTTCAGCATAGTAACACCTTGCCACAGCAAGAAAAATACAGAAAGAAAGTCAAGTTCATTACATAGCTGTAAGTACACTAACCTGGACGACGAAAATTATAATGAACCGCGCGCACCACCTTGACTTTTAGAAATATGCATAAGCAGCCGAAAGGAAGAAAAATAATTTTTTGTCATAGCATTCTTTTTATGTATCACACCGCGGCTAGTATATGTATATGCTGTAGCAGTTTTTTGTGGCATATTTACAGCCTGTTTCTTCACATGTCATTATGCAAAAAAAATAAATTATCTAAAGATACCTGCTTTAAGCACGCCAGGCGCTGTTGCCACACATATTCTGCCGCGCTAAATTTTCGCGCACTGCTTGCGCTAGCCGCAGGGGCATGCATCTTCCTTGCGAATTGTGAACGCGTAGCCAATCGTTTTTCTTAACATTTACCACTGCAGAATATTACGCGATAGCGTTGAAGAGCTCGTTTCGCAGAAATTCCGGCGCCGGCGTCGGCGTCGCTGTGGGCGTCGTTGGTTCTGAGCGAAAAAATACATGGTTCATCCCTCCGTCATAGGAATCGGTATAACCCGAAAGTGAAAAGCTTTGATGAAGCGCGAAACGACACACGGACACGAGAAGGCACATATGGACGCCACGCAGCGCTGCATGGCGTCCATCTGTGCCTTCTTGTGTCCGTGTGTCGCTTCGCGCTTCATCAAAAGCTTTCAAATGATTCACCAAGAAGCCCACATTGCAACTATCGACGAAAGGGAAATCTTTCCTTACAGATGTAGATGAATGTTTACTGCAAATTGATATAAGAGAGCTTGTATAATGTCTGCTGGTGTTTGACAGTTATAGCAACGTTTAAACGTGGATGTATCCACGTTGACGCATGGTGGTACGTCTGTATCCCGACAACTAACGTCCATGATCCATGATTAAACGAACCCTAGTGGTCATAGATGCTTGTGGTAGCTGTACGGTGAGAGCGGAATTATAGAAAGCGGTGTGACAGCCAGAAGAGCGTCACGGATTGGAAGCCGAGCTTGGGCTAAGGTCGCCTATTCGCGGCATGTTAGAGTTATTGAAAGGGCCCCTCACCAGGCCCCATAACAAATTTTAGTTAGACGCTGGCAGTTGTTGTGTGTCCGATGAGGAGCATTATGCCACAAGATTTTTTTTCAATCGGTTCATTAGGCGCTGAGAAAACCGATATTTTGATACGGCGCGAAACCATGATGCGAGGAGGCGAGCTCGAAACCCTTGCCGCTCGGCCCGCGTAGCCTTCGCAAGCCAAATCTCTTCCCTACCTTCGAGCGAGAGCAACACGTCATGGCACGCAAGGTCACATGTGCATGACGTGGCCGAGGAAGCCCAGCCCCCGAGCACGCGTGCGGCGTTGTTTTGTTGACCAGCGTTATTTTGTGGTCTGTTGCCTGTTTCTGCTGGATGGATGCCTCGGTGCGCGTTCGTTTCACTTTTCACTGGCACGAGAGTGGCGGTATCATGAGCCAGTGCCGCATTTACGTTTACTTGGACGCGCTAGAATAAATGAGCACATTGAGTGCTCGAACGCGCCAGGACATCACTTTCGTTTCCAGGGCTGGCGTCTCCTCAATGCGCTAACCGAGGGGACACGAACGCATGTGAAACGGATGCACATTAGCCCCGCATATCGCTGCAATTCAGTGAACAGAATTGAAAAAGATGCAGGCATTCCCCCTTGTGCGTCTCATTATTTCTCTCAAGTTTTATTCATCTATTCAAGCAACAAATTCCACAAACTACACACGACGTGTCAAACAATTTTCGCAGTGTCACGTGCTACTGCTGTCGACGTCAGTGCACAGCCGTCTACGTAGAGGACCGTCATCACAGCACTGCCATCTACGTAGGGCCATTCCGCCGCGTACGTCATCCCCTCATTCTCTACGCGCGAGCACGCGAAAGGAAGGGCAAGCAGCGTTCAGCTTGAAATTTGACCCATTTCCGCGGCGTGTAGCGTTGCAAATTTTGGCAGACGTGATCGTGAACGCTCAGCGTATCAATTGCGCTAGTCAGCTAAAACCATCTCCCGCTAAAGGGAACCATGTGTAGATGTGAAGCAGCGGGCGCTAACGCTTACACTGGCGGCGGCCTTGACGCTGGCGCTCATCGCAGCGTTGCGCAGGAGAGAAAACTGGGAAGGCGCAAAGCAGGCAGTGATGGAGCAGTTTTTCCTACTAGAACATGCCAATCGCTGCTAATGGGCAATGAGAGACAGAAGACTCCGACTGGACACAGAGACCCGCACTCCGCTTTTAGTTAACGCGCACGCTGCGAATTTTTATTGTTCAACAACGCACAGGAGAAATCTCCCACCGGCACCACCTTGGAGGTCAAGATCCATTGCTATATATACGGGATGGCCAGTGAACGGTTGTGCAGCGCGAGCAGTCGGTTTTTTCAACCAAGAAACTCGCTAGCAGACACTGCCTGCGTCGGCGTCGCGAGGCGAGAGAGGGAGGAGCGTAAGAGAGGAGAGAGAGGGGGTGACACGCATGCGCAGTGGGAGGTGTGAACGCCGTGGGCAGGGATGCGTAGAGGAGAGAGGGGGGGGAGCGTAGGAGAGGAGAGAGGGGGGACGCCCATGCGCAGGGGGGAGTTAGACGCCGCGGGCAGAGATGGAGAGAGGGGGGAGTGTAAGAGGGGAGAGAGGAAGGGAGGCGCATGTGCAGTGTGGGTGTGGTTGCCGCGGGGAGGGATGCCTAGAGGAGAGAGAGGGGGGAGAGGAGGTTTTTTTTATTTTTATGTTTTTTTTAACTGTTTGCGCATGCGCAGTAAGGGTGGGCACGCGGCACACCACCACCACCACCACCACCACCACCGGATTAAGCTTCGCCATAAGATGCTTCACATCTAAAATGGTCAAACTTGGTGAGGGGCCCTTTGAACAACGCTGCCCGACCAGAGAAAAAATTGGCCGCGTATCTGCGTGCTTCGTTGCAAATGTCGTCGAAAGACTATATTCTTGTGCCGACCGTACTGCATGAGTACCACAATTTAATAGCTGGGCTAGCCGCTGGGCTCGTTTTTCGGGCGTTTCCCGGGCACGCTTAGACGGACGCCGGCGTTTCTCCGCTGAAATTTGGTCGTAGGTCTTTTCTCTGCGTTCTCTGATCATGTCTTGTAGAGTGGGTCGTATTTCATCAAGTGGACATATATGTTTTGCCTTGCCTGCGACAGCGCTCTTCTACCGTTGAATCAGCCGCATCCGGCTGGCATTGATAAAACAGAAGGGGACGCCACCTGCAGCGCTATCGGGGAACATCGGCTTGTGTTGAACTATGCTGCTGCCAGGTGGCAGCACCACAGCGTCGAAGTTAAATCACTGGGCGGAGACTTATTTTTACACAGCGGCGCATTTTCAGCGCCGCGTAATAAACACTAGGATCTTTATAATTACGTATCTATAGATTTTGTTTTAAAGGAACACTGTGAATAGTACTAAGGTATTGATGTTGTGCCTCAGATATGCGTAATATTTTATTTTTAATTGCCCACGCTCACCCGTATGAACACATGCTCATCGGTCAATGACGATTGGAGGTCGTAAGGCAGGGGGGTTAAACTTTGGCCAGCTAGTTGAATCGTGCGACGTGCCGACAAACAGAGAAACAGACAGACCAAAATTTCTCCGTTTAGGTATCCCAAGAAAGACTATCGTCTTTAAAACGCAACGCGCGTCGTGTCTTCCCCGTTGGCCGGCTGCGTTTTTTCTCGGGGCGAGCGCAAGTTGGGAACGCGTAGTTACGGCCACGCTAGCCACGCGACGCAGCCGAGCGTCGCAGAGCTATTTTTTTTGTATGGATAGGCTGACGCTGGGGGGTAAGGTCGCCACCTGGCAGTGTGTTAATGCGTCGACAAAATTCCACTTTTCCCATTCGAAACGCGCCGAATGGAACGGACGTGTAGAAACGATGCTTTTAAGGTACTAATTGTGGATTTCATGGTCACGATCCATTACTTCACTTTAGCAAGAGCCTTGCGGGAGGACAGTGGTAGATATAAAATACCTGTTTTTAAAGCCTACGAAGTATGTGACCGTGGCGCAGTGGATAGCGTGCCCGGCATCTGTTGTCGCTGACCAAGACGTCGTGGGTTCGACTCCCGTTTACTGAACTTTTTTCTATGTCTTCTGATCATGCGTATTTTTTCGACGTCATTTCCGTGACGGAAATACGTCACTGACATCTTGGTGGACCCCGGCATAAAACACTTTCGTGTTAAAAATCGTCATCTTGTCCGTGACCGAAAAATTGAGAAAGTTGCAAATAAAGTAAATAATGAAAATTTCCGGGTCCGGAGTGAGGATTGAACCCAGGCCGTCTGCGCGGCAAGCAGGTGTTCTACCACACAGCCACGCTTCTGCTTGGAAATACAGCAAAAATAACTTCCTCTGCTTGGAAATGCAAAGATGCAAATAAAATAAACAAAATACGTAACTTCCGAACCCGAGTTCGGCAGAAAGCATGTTTCGCTCTTTTACTCTCCTGGAAATTTGTGCTGGTTTCTTGTGAAACGTCGAGAAGGCCTTCCTCGACAGTCCGGAATGTATACAGCACGTGCACTGCAGACTGCGGCAGCAACTTTATCAGGTACGTACCATCGCCATAGAAAGAAACGCCAACAGCGGAGAGCGTCGCTTTCGACTCAGTCAAACCGCGACATGCGTTGGCGGTCGCTAGGCAAAACTTGTGCTTTCAGCCGGCGTCACCGAAGGATTTGAGAAGGATTTCAGACACATCAGACTCTGAAAGAATTTCGCGCCTTTTTGGGGCTATGCTACAATTTTTAGCAATTCATTCGTCATTTTGCTGACGTCGATCCTCCCTTGACAAGCCTGCTGCACACGAATGCCCCAAATGAAAAATTGAAGAACACCTTGTACATTCCAAAGTGTGTTCGGCGAAAGCGTGCGTCCATTCCACTGACTATGCCATGCCTTTATTCCTTTACACATTCATTGGGATAACACACAAACCGAATGTGTGCGTGTTTTCTTTTTTTAATTTTTTACCGCGAATCGCAGCGAGACGCGAGACTAACCTTCCTCCGTTCGCATGCATTAGTATTTTCTCGCGCTTTGCGCATCGTGCAAACGCCATCCGCGTTCCAGTGCTTAAATTGACGGGCCCTTTGTAAATTCGAAAGTGTATTCCGTGAACGCCTGTGTCCATTGAGACGGTGTCGGTCAGAATGATTGCAAACGCTGGGCAGAGCGACGCTACGCAAGCAAAGCGCGAGCGCTGTAGAGTCCGACGCGACCGGCGTCCGTTTGCGCATCCCGGCGGCCACCCGGCACCGTGCCAGAGCTCGGACGGACGGACGGACGGACATGGACGGATGGACGGACGGACGGACGGACGGTCGGACAGACGGACGGACGGACACCGGATGGACGTGAGCATGAGACATTAAAGCCTTTTGCTTTAATAAGCCGGGTCCGGGTGAGGATCGAACCCAAGCCGTCTGCGTGGTAAGCAGGTGTTCTACCACACTGCCACGCGTCAGCTTGGAAATACAGCAAAAATAACTTCCTCTGCTTGGAAATGCAGTGAAAATAACTTTCATGCTTTACAAAAACACGCGCCCTGTATACAGGCGTCACAATACAACGTGTAAAAAATTGGGGGACCCTTAAACTTCGCCTTTAAGAGTTGAACGCGATAGCGATATCCCGTCCCTACTGCGTACTTCAATCACTTAGTGCATACTATTTAATGGGTAGTATGCTTCAAACCAGGAGAAATTATGCGCGGCAAATGTGGGAAATGTTTTCGAATTCGCTATGCACCCCCTACGTGGTGTTAAGAGAATACGCGCAGTAAGGTGTGTGCCGTTTGTAATGGGGGGCTGGCTTTAAACTATGGAATCATTATGATAACCAAATATTCTGACGCTCGATGGCAATGTACGCTTGTACCACGCAATATTCCTGGGATATTACATGTTATATTGCGGCGCCTATATAAAGGACGCTTGAGTTTGCGAAGCATGGAAGTTATTTTCACTGCATTTCCAAGCAGAGGAAGTTATTTTCACAGTATTTCCAAGCAGAGGCATGGCTGTGTGGGGGAACACCTGCTTGCCACGCAGACCCGAAATTTTTTATTATTTATTATATTTGCATCTTTCTCGATTTTTTCGGTCACGGACAAGATGATGATTTTTCGGTCACGGAGAAGATGATGCTTTTAACGCGATAGCGTTAAAGAGCTCGTTTTGCCGAAATTCCGGCGTGTGCGTGGGCGTCGGCGTCGTTGGTTGTGAGCGAAAAATCATCATCTTGTCCGTGACCGAAAAATCGAGAAAGATGCAAATAAAATAAATAATAAAAATTTTCAGGGTCCGGCGAAGATCGGACCCGGGTTGTCTGCGTGGCCAGCAGGTGTTCTACCACACAGCCATGCCTCTGCTTGGAAATACTGTGAAAATAACTTCCTCTGCTTGAAAATGCAGTGAAAATAACTTCCATGCTTCGCAAACGCAAGCGTCCTTTATATAGGCGTCGCAGTATAACATGTAATATCCCAGGGAAAAATTGAAGGACACTTTGTACATTCCAAAGTGTGTTCGGCGAAAGCTTGTGGCCATTCCACTGACGGAAAGACGGACGGACAGACAGACAGACAGACAGACAGACAGACAGACAGACAGACAGACAGACAGACAGACAGGCAGACCCCTATCGGAAAACCCAGTGGCACTGTCCCAGCGCCATACCTGATTAGTGGACCAGTGTGGCACTGGATACTGGGACACTGGCACGCTGCACGGGGCACACTGGACGCTGGCGCGCTGCGCACTGGGACACGCGTTATGGGCCAAAATCGGGCTTTTAAATGGTTTTTAAAATTTTTGGTTATGCCCACACCGTAATTAAGGTTGAAACACGAGCACTGGAACAAAAAAATCAAAAAAAAAAAAAAAAAATTAACGAGCTCATGGATTCGAACCTCCTACCTATACGAGCTACTCACTGTGAACCCGACACGCTACACCACACTCGAATGACAGGCTTCAAGTGATTTTTTATTCATGTTTTAGCTGATTCCGATATCCAATAGTTATGTTTTTCGCTTAGAAACGTAGATTTTCGTCTCTTCGTGCTCGCGCTACCCTGACAGCAGATTGTTTGTTTGTTTGTTATGGGCTCCCTTGCATCAGAACGTCTACCTGGCACGTTTTCCAGCAAAACTTATGGGCGTAATCACAGATGTGTTGCGGCAATCGCACTGTCTCGCTAAGCGGTTTGTCATACCTATGTAGAAAACATCGTGCATCTGAACTGCTCACTGAACACTGTACTTTTCGTCACCCGTTTGAACATATTTTCTGTCCCCTTGTTTACGTTCCGCGTACTAGATCTGCAGTAGTTCACTCTAGCCGAAACGAGCATTAGGCTTAGGGCCGCACTTCGGGAGCCACGGTCACTGTGAAGATCGTGGATATATATTCCATTACAAAGAGTGTAATAACCGCTAAAATGTAGTTTCGATCATAACTGACGCTAGCGAGGTCATATTTGCACCTTCGATTACACAAATCAGAAGCTAAAAACACCGCGGGATTGGGTGTTGCAGCGGCTAACTGCTGCCGCGGTGACGTGCATGCGGCTTTCTGCGGTATACGAGCGGGAACGACTGACAGCTAGAGTAGGTTGATCTTGATTATCAGACTAATACTACTCCCATATTGTGTTGCGAATGATGAGATCTTTCGATGCGGTTTATAAACTACATTGACGACACTCAAGCACACTTCAAGGAAGCGCACGCGCGCTAGCGCGCTCGACAGATGATTGGTTTAGCCGACACGTACATCCGTCGCCTAACTGAAACTATGTGTAGCACACAGGACAGAACAATTTGAAAATATTCGGTAAATTTTACGCTCGACATCTCGCGATCAAATATAAAGTCTTATAGAAAGTCCATCAAGCGCGGCCAGTTTCTTCCAATGTGCCGCCGGTGTTCCCAGTGTGCGGGCAGACACTGTACAGCGTGACCAGTGCCTCCCAGCGCGCTGTAAGACACTGGGCGACGCTGCACAGTGTGTCCCAGTGCCTCCCAGCGCGCTGTAAGACACTGGGCCACGCTGTACAGTGTGCCCCAGTGTCTCCCAGCGCGCTGTAGTACACTGGGACACACTGTACAGCGTTTCCAGTGTCACCCAGTGCGCTGAAACGCACTGGGAGACACTGGAAACGCTGTTTTTTTCAATAGGGACAGACGGACGGACAGACGGACGGACGGACGGACGGACATCCGGACGGACGGACAGACGGACATCCGGGCTGACGGACGGACGGACGGGCATCCGGACGGACGGACGGACAGACGGACATCCGGACGGACGGACGGACAGACGGACATCCTGACGGACGGACGGACAGACGGACATCCGTACGGACAGGACGGACGGACATCCGGACGGACGGATGGACAGACGGACATCCGGATGGACGGTCGGACAGACGGACAGACAGACAGACGGACGGACGGACGCACGGACAGACGGACATCCGGACGGACGGACGGACACCCGATGGACGGACGGACGGACGGACACCGGACGGACGTGAGCATGAGACATTAAAGGCTTTCGCCTTAATATTACGTGGTACAAGCGTACATTGCCATCGGGCGTCAGAATATGTGACTATCATAACGATTCCATAGTTCCAAACGGCACACACCTTACTGCGCGTATTCCCTTAACACCACGTAGTGGGTGCATAGCAAGTTCGAAAACATTTCCCACATTTGCCGCGCATAATTTCTCCTGGTTTAAATCATACTACCCATTACATAGTATGCACTAAGTGATTGAAGTACGCACTAGCGACGGGATATCGCTATCGCATTCAACTCTTAAAGGCGAAGCTTAAGGGTCCCCCCAATTTTTTCGCTCACAACCAACGACACCGACACCGACGCCGACGCCAGAATTTCTGCGAAACGAGCTCTTTAACGCTATCGCGTTAATATCGCAGTAATATTGCGTGGTACAAGCGTACATTGGCATCGGGCTTCACAACATATGAATATCGCAACGACATCGTGGTTTAAAGCCGGCCACCCATTACAAAAGGCACAGAGGTTACTGTGCGTATTCCCTTAAGACCGCGTAGTGGGCACATAGCAAGTTCGGAAACTTTTCACGAGCATAATTGCTCGTGGTGTAAAGCATGCTACCCATTACATAGTATGCGCTGAGTGATTAATAATAATTGTGATGAGTAGTGGGGTTTTGTGGCGCAAGGGCCATGGGTGGCCAAAGAGCGCCATGTCTTTGATGTGGTGTTAGCGATGACCAATTATTTCGATGACAGGGTGTATTATAGGCTGTACAGAGGCCTAAAATCACGCCCTATAAAGGAACGTAAAAGCTGTGTATAGAGTATAAATTTATGGCAGCGATACGTGTATGATCTATGGGTTTCGAAAGTGTTGCAAGATAATATTGTAGCGGATTAAGAGAGAGGAAGCACAAGAACTGGTTTATTATGGGCGAACTTGTGCCCTGAAAACTAGATGCAAAAATAATGGAGTCCACTAGAGCGTTCCAAACAAAGCTGTTCTTCGGCCTACGCACGTCTTCTTCTTCCTTTTTCTCGCAGGCCCAAAAACCACTGACACGCGCTCGTGCACGAGAGGCATGAGTTGCGCTGCGAGAAGAGCGAGCAGGCGCGAGACTTTGGACGCTGACCCAGCGGCTCACTGGCCTTCATGATATTGAAAGCTTAGTATTCAGTCTCTGCGAGTGGTCAATCTCTGCGGCATTAGTCCCCCTTCGAAACACGCATCGTCCCGATGCGCGATGAACGGAAGTTAACAAGCAGGGAGCGTTTTCACTGTCTCTCGTAATAGGGTTTCATACGCACTACGTGTACGATCTCCGGAGTGTTTCGCCGCCTTGAGCACTCGTGTCCATCGGCGATGACTTCGTAGTTTAAGTCACTAATTCGTCGGAGAACCTTATATGGACCAAAGTACCGACGAAGGAGCTTTTCGGATAGACCGCGGCGTCGTATTGGTGTCCATATCCACACTCGGTCGCCTGGATGGTACTGAACCTCTCTATGGCGCAGGTTGTAGTAGCTTGCGTCCTTGCGTTGTTGCTGACGTATTCGGTGTCGTGCCAACTGGCGTGCTTCTTCAGCCCTTTGCAGGAAGTCATCAATTTCAGATGGCTCGTAGTTGTCGTTGTCTACTGGCAACATGGCGTCGAGTGTCGTAGTGACAGTGCGGCCGTAGACCAGCTGGAATGGTGTGACGCGGGTGGTCTCCTGCATGGCTGTATTGTAGGCGAAGGTTGCATATGGCAATATTTCGTCCCACAATTTATGCTCAATGTCAACGTACATCGACAGCATGTCAGCAATGGTGCGGTTTAGGCGTTCCGTCAACCCGTTCGTTTGGGGATGGTATGCAGTGGTCTTCCTATGACTGCTGTTAGTCATTGTCATTACAGACTGCATCAAATCGGATGTGAACGCTGCTCCTCGATCGGTAATCACGACGATTGGGGCACCATGTCGAAGAACTATGTTCTGGACGAAAAACTTCGCCACTTCCGTTGCCGTTCCTCGCTCAAGGCAGCCGGTTTCAGCATATCGTGTCAAATAGTCAGTCGCAACTATGATCCACCTTTTTCCTGATGCCGACATGGGAAACGGTCCGAGGAGGTCCATTCCAACCTGTTGAAATGGAGTCATAGGCGGGTCTATGGGCTGGAGAAGGCCGGCCGTCTTGAGGGGTGGTGCTTTGCGCCTTTGACATTCGCGACATGTCTTCACGTAATGCTGCACGGACGGTAGCAACTTGGGCCAGTAATATTTTTGGTGAATTCTGGCGAACGTTCGGCTGACGCCCAAATGACCCGCAGACGGTTCATCATGACAGGCTGCTAAGATTTCAGGCCTCATGGCTGACGGTACAACGAGTAGGAACTTCTCCTTGTTGTGCTCAAAGTTCCTCTTGTAGAGTGCATTAGCTCGGAGGCAGAATGAGGATAATCCTCTCTTAAACACACGAGGAACTTGTACGTCATACCCTTCGAGATACTTTATCAGTGGAAGCAGTTCCAAGTCAGCCCGTTGATGCTCAGCGATTTCCGAGGTTTCCATCACACAAAGGATTGCGAAGTCCTCGTCTTCTGGAAGAGTAGAGTCGACTGGTGAGCGTGATAAGCAGTCAGCGTCGTTATGTTTTCTGCCAGACCTATATACAACGGTAATGTCGTATTCTTGGAGCCTGAGACTCCATCTCGCAAGTCGTCCCGACGGGTCTTTTAAGCTCGCCAGCCAGCAGAGTGAGTGGTGATCGCTGACGGCACGGAACGGTCTGCCGTATAGGTATGGCCTGAACTTACTGATCGCCCATATGACTGCCAAATACTCCTTCTCTGTTGCAGAATAGTTTCTTTCAGCTTTTGAGAGGGTGCGGCTAGCATATGCTATCACTTTCTCTTCTCCATTTTGCCATTGAACCAGGACCGCGCCTAAGCCAAGATTGCTGGCATCTGTATGGACTTCCGTGTCGGCGGTCTCGTCGAAGTGGGCGAGGATAGGTGGGGCTTGCAAACGCTGCTTTAGTTCGTTGAAAGCACTCTCTTGTTCGGTGTGCCAAATGAATGGTACGTCCTCTTTCGTGAGTCTTGTTAGAGGTTCGGCAATTTTTGAGAAATTTTCTACAAACCGCCTATAGTAGGCGCATAAACCCAAAAATCTACGAACCTCCTTCTTGTCTCTCGGCTTGGGAAATAGTCCGACGGCCACAGTCTTGTCGGGGTCCGGGCCAACTCCTTCAGCGCTGATTACATGCCCCAGAAAACGAAGCTTTTCGAATCCAAACTGGCACTTTTCCGGTTTAATCGTCAAGCCGGCCGACTGGATAGCCTGAAGTACCAACCGTAGTCTCTCTACGTGCTGGTCAAACGTTGCTGAAAATACCACAACGTCGTCCAGGTATACTAAGCAGGACTGCCATTTGAGGCCCGAGAGGACGCTATCCATCATGCGCTGGAATGTTGCTGGCGCACAACAGAGACCGAATGGAAGTGCTTTAAACTCATATAGACCGTCTGGGGTGACGAAAGCCGTCTTTTCCCGGTCTCTTTCGTCCACCTCAATTTGCCAATACCCGCTTTTTTAAATCTAGTGAAGAGAAATATTTTGCGTGCCGTAGCCGATCCAATGTGTCATCGATACGTGGCAGGGGGGTATACATCACGCTTGGTCACGCTGTTCAGTTTTCGGTAATCAACGCAGAATCTCAAGGTGTTGTCCTTTTTCCTCACAAGAACTACTGGCGATGCCCACGGGCTGTTGGATGGCTGAATGACATCGTCCTCCAGCATCTCTTTCACTTGACCCTTTATGATCTCTCGTTCCTTCGGTGATACTCTGTATGGATGTTGGTATACCGGCCTTGTTGCTTCGTCTGTTATTATGCGATGTTTAACAACCTGGGTCCGCCGTACTTTTGACGACGTAGAGAAACATCCGGCGAAATCTCTTATGAGGTCTTGTATTATTTTCTTCTCGGCTGTCGATAGATTTCGGCTGATTGCAACTGTTGCCGCGACATCGTGCGCTGGTTCCGAAGCGGGTGGCCCTGACGCCAGGCCGCATAAGTCTGTCACTGCTGCAAAACTGTGTAGGAAGGCGATAGCAGTGTTTTTTGCAACATGCTGAATTTCATTTCCAAAATTTGTGAGTAATACATCGGCACACCCACCACGTAATTGAATAATGCCTCGGGCGATACAAATGCCTTTCTTCAGCAGTAGCTCGATGTTTGCATCCGCTATACCTTCAGAATCAACGAATGCTTCATTTCTTACGCTGACCAGCACGCTGCATCGCGGTGGCACGGTAACATCACCGTCTATAACGCGTAATGCAGTACACTCTGGCTCCTTTGTGTCTATGGCCAGTTTCGTTGAAAAGGAAACACTAGAATTCTCCAGGTTGATTATGGCTCCGTTTGCTCGCAGGAAATCCATCCCGAGTATTACGTCCCTCGAACATTCCCGAAGTACGACGAAGTCAGCGACGTAAATAGCGCCTTGAATTCCGACTCTTGCGGTACATCTTCCCAGAGGTGTAATGAGATGGCCCCCAGCCGTACGTATTTGTGGTCCACTCCAAGCCGTCAAAACTTTCTTTAAATCCTTTGCGATAGCATAACTGACAACCGAATAATCCGCACCCGTGTCGACTAAAACGATCAAGTCACATCCGTCTACGGTAACGCGTAAGTCTGAAGAAATTTTGTCTTTACTTATCTTGGTGGTCGTATTCTGCTCGTTGCTGCTGCACTGGGGCCTTGACGGAGGATCTTCACTTTGTCGGACATCAGCGGCCTTGCCTCCCCAGGTCGCTGGCTTCAGTTTTCCTGACTGGGACTCATTGAACGACGGCTTCTTGAGGTTGAAGATGGAGATGGTGAATTTGATCGCTGAGGGCTTGGAGATCGATAGCGAGCAGGCGCTGGTGATCTCGGTTGATGCTGGAAACTAGTAGTTGGAAACTGATGCCTTGATAAGTAGTCTTCGATTTCGACAGGTCTTTCGCCATTTCGGGGGCATGGCGCATTTACAGAGAACCCACGTAGACCGACTCTCCGATATGGGCAGAATCTGTAAAGGTGTCCAGCTTCGCCGCAGTGAAAACAGAGCGGCGTACTGTCGGGTGTGCGCCACACGTCGCTTTTTCGTGGCCTCGGATCGCCTAGGAAGGGTGAGCCACGCGAAGCCGGTGAGTGGCCGCCGGGGGCTGTAAACGAAGCATTGTGCAGGGCGGGCTGGCGTAAAGCATCGGCGTAAGTTGGCACAGGACGTTCCTGCAATGGTTGTTCGCGCCGAACAGGTCGCACCGCGGGTTCCGCTTGTAGAATGGCGTGACGAACTTCATCTCGAATCACGCTGGCGAGAGATGAAACCGTTGGCGTGACTTGCGGTTGCAGTAGCTTCCGGAGCTCTTCCTTTACAATAGATCGCACCATTTCCCTCAGCACTTCGCTGTTGCTTCCCAGGCTTGCTGAAAGGACATCTGCAGGAACACTACTGGCATCGTGGTTGTAGTGACGGGAGCGCTGCTGCAATGCCCGCTCTATGGTGGTGGCTTCGGTGCGGAATTCAGCAACTGTACGAGGTGGGTTGCGAACCAACCCTGCAAATAAGTCCTGTTTGACTCCTCGCATCAGGTGGCGCAGTTTTTTCTCTTCGCTCATGCTAGGGTCGGCGCGTCTGAAAAGGCGGGACATGTCCTCGATGTACATGCCAACGCTCTCGTTCGTGCGCTGATTCCTGGACTGGAGAGCATTCTCCGCCTTCTCCCGACGATCGGTGCTAGCATACGTGGCGACCAAATGACGTCGGAACTTTTGCCATGTCGGTATCACCGCTTCGTGGTTTTCATACCACGTCCTCGCCGCATCCTCCAATGCAAAGTACACGCGGCGCAGTTTCCTTGCCTCGTCCCAGCCGTTGATGTTCGCAACCCGCTCGAAGTGTTCCAACCAGTCCTCCACATCTTCGAACGTGTCTCCATGGAAGGGCTCAGGCATGCACGGTGGGGACAGGATAAGTTCAGATGATGTCACTGGGCTCGCCATCATCCCGTAGCTGGTTGTGAACGTGGCCTGTGTTGCCGGAGCAGTAGGAAGCGGTCCGAACTCAGGCGGGTCTCCTCGGAGGCGGCGGCTTGAACGCTGGTGTACTGGAGTCAGTTCGCCAGGTTCCAATCGCTGAGGATCAGGGCTCCGCTCTCTTGCGCCAAGGGGACTTCCAATCATACCCCGCACCTCCACCAGAATGTAGCGGATTAAGAGAGAGGAAGCACAAGAACTGGTTTATTATGGGCGAACTTGTGCCCTGAAAACTAGATGCAAAAATAATGGAGTCCACTAGAGCGTTCCAAACAAAGCTGTTCTTCGGCCTACGCACGTCTTCTTCTTCCTTTTTCTCGCAGGCCCAAAAACCACTGACACGCGCTCGTGCACGAGAGGCATGAGTTGCGCTGCGAGAAGAGCGAGCAGGCGCGAGACTTTGGACGCTGACCCAGCGGCTCACTGGCCTTCATGATATTGAAAGCTTAGTATTCAGTCTCTGCGAGTGGTCAATCTCTGCGGCAATATGATATCTACAAGTGAGAAACGTGAAAATAGCACAGATGCCTCCTCAAGGCTATTGAGGCCAAAGGCGGGGAGGCAGGTGCCTATTTAATATAGCTCCCGCAGCAACAACCTCTTTTCAGAGGTTGTGCTACGGATTTCCAGGGTATGTAACCTGAAAGGTACGAATTTCTTTTAAAAACGCCAACACGGATTGACCAGTTCGCTACCTATGAGCATCGATGGATAGAGTGTTATTTGTTCTCTGAAGGCTAATGGGAAGTAGTTTTTTTCTTATATGATCTAATTCAGTGCATTGAATAAGTATGTGCATGACAGTGAGCGGTTCACCACACTTATCACACATAAGTGTATCACCACCGGACAAAAGATGTGAGTGTGTACTGTATGTGTGTCCTGTTCTTAGCCTTGTAAGTGTTACTTCTGTGTGGCGTGACCTCGATAATGGCGGCCAATTCCCGAGATGTGGCTTTATGAGATGAAGTTTATTTTGTGTCTGCTTGTCCCATAAGCGCTGCCAATAATCCCTGAGCTTTCGTTTTAGAAGGGGCTTCAAGTCAAGTGCAGGGACAGTTATGGTTGTATTTGCAGTACTTTGTGGGCGGATGCAGCTAGCTGGTCCGCCAACACGTTTCCTTGGATCTCGCGGTGCCCGGGCACCCAGAACACTACGATATGCTGTCTGAGCGTGTAAATTGTGCATAAGATAGTGTATAGTGAGACAAGGATTGGATTTCTGTGTTTTTTTTTTCATTGTCTTTAAAGCTCAGTGTATATTACTGCGTTCTGTAGTTTCAGTTGTTTAATGTGTTTCGCAGCCGTAAGTATCGCATATGCTTCTTTTTTGAAAATGCTTGTATTAGTGTGCAAACACCGACATCTGAAAAAAGATGGGCCGACGGCTGCGTATGACACAGAAGTGTGAGACTTGGAGGCATCCGTAAAGAATTCAGGACAGGTGTGCTTGTGCTGCAGTTCAAGGAAATACGTATGGATGTGTGCAAGAGCGCGTGTTTTGTAACTTACACGAAGGAAATGTCAGAATCTATGAACTGCCACTGCCACGGCGGGAGGTTTGCAGCGGGGCCCGCCAAACGATGCTTGAGAAGTGGCACACCCATTTCCTCAGCAAGACCCCTCACACGAAGTGCGTAGGGCTCTCGAATCGAAGGGCGGTTGTGAAAAAGGGCTGTAGTGGACAGATCACCGATTGTGGAGTGTGAGGGGTGTCCTTTGTTTGCGTTCACCTTGAGAAAATATACAAATGATAAGTAGGATCTCTGCAGATGGAGCGATCACTTATTCGATTCAACGTAGAGACTTTCTACGGGGCTAGTGCGAAAGGCACCCGTAAATAGGCGAATCCCTAGATGGTGGACTGGATCAAGCATCTTTAAGGCACTTGGTGTTGCAGACTGATAGATTATTGCCCCGTAATCTAAACGAGTGCGTATGAGGCTTTTATACAGATCCATCAGACACTTCTTGTCACTACCCCACGAAGTGTGTGACAGAACTTTGAGAACATTCATTGTTTTTATGCATTTGTTTTTTTAAATACTTAATGTGTGATATGAACGTTAGCTTACTATCTAAGATTAGGCCTAAGAATTTTGTTCTGTCTTCACGGAAAGATGTTGGCCATGCAGGCCAATATCAGTATCAGGTTGAAGGCCTCTCTTCCGAGGGAACAGGACACAGGTGCTTTTTTGTGGATTAAAACTAAAACCATTCTCGTCTGCCCATTTGGAGATTTTGTTTAGACCGAGCGGGACCTGCCTCTCACACATCGAAAGGTTGCCTGACTTAAAACCAATTTGGACATCGTCGACATACGTGCAATAAAACATATTTCGCGGGATGGAAAGACGCAAAGAATTCATTTTGATAATAAAAAGTGTACAGCTAAGAACACCACCCTGTGGTACTCCAGTTTCTTGGAGAAATGGTCGTAATAAAAGATTCCCTACACAGACACGGAAGGTCACGATTCAACAGGTAACTCTCTAAAATATCTAGCATTCTCCCACGTACGCCAAGGTCGGTCAGGTCTTTTAATATTCCAAAACGCCATGTTGTATCGTAGGGCTTTTCCATGTCGAGAAACACGGCAAGAAAAAATTGCTTGTGGATGAATGCGTCACGGATTTGTGCCTCGATACGTAAAAGATGATCTGTGCTGGATCTACCCTCTCGAAATCCGCACTGGTATGGGTCAAGTAGATGACTTGTTTCAAGGAAGTGTACGAGTCGCCTGTTGATCATTTTTCGAAAACCTTGCAAAGACAACTTGTGGGGGCTATGGGCCTGTAGCTTGAAACTGAGGATGGGTCCTTGCCCTGTTTTAGGATCGGGATAATAATGGCTTCCTTCCAGGCAGAGGGAATCTCGCCGGAAAACCATACGGCGTTGTAGAGGGAAAGGAGGCTTTTTTTGTGTTTCCAGAGGTAGGTTTTTCAGCATTTCATATATTACATCGGTGAGACCCTGGGGCGGATTTATTGCAGCAGCTTAGAGAAACCTGTAGCTCAGGTAAACAAAAAGGTTCATTGTATGCCTCGTATTTTGTGCATTTGCGCTCTAGTTTGTGTTTTTCTATTTTTGTTTTGTAGCGTTGGAAGGCACCAGAGTAGTGCGCGGAGCTGGACACTTGTTCGAACTGCGCGCCCAGGGAGTTCGCGTGGTCTTCCAAGCTGTCGCCTTGTGTGTTTACTAGAGGGAGTGAATACGTTTGTCTTCCTATTACCCTACTGACCCTGTTCCAGAGTTTACCCTGGTGTGTATATGAAGTGATACATGATAAGAACTTGTGCCAACTTTCCTTTCTAGCTTGTCGGCGCGTCCTCCTGCCTTGCGACTTGATTTTCTTAAAGTCTGAAAGATTCTCGGCTGTCGGAGAGTCCCAAAGCAACCTCCATGCTTTGTTTTGCTTCTTGCGCGCGGTTCGACAATCGTTATTCCACCGTGGCACACGTGGTTTGCCAGACAGTCCCTTTGTTTGTGTGATGCATTTGGTTGCAGCATCAATCAGAAATGTTGTGAAGTAGTCCACAGCACCTTCTATGCTTAAGTCACACAAGTCAGTTCAACTTAAGAGAGTAAGTTTTCGAAACTGTTCCCAATCGGCTATGTCAGTTTGCCATTTGGGAACGTGTGGGGGACACTGATTTGCTACTGGTGCACTGAGAACTATTGGGAAGTGATCACTTCCATAGGGATTCCCAATGACTTCCCAGTTAAGGAGTGGGAGAAGGGACGGAGATGCAATGCTGAGGTCTATGGATGAAAATGTTCTATTTGCGAGGTTGTAATATGTTAGGACTTTCTGGTTCAGAAGACATGCGCCAGAAGATAAAAGGAACTGTTCAATGAGACGACCTCGCGCATCGCAACGAGAATCACCCCAGAGACTGCTGTGTGCATTGAAGTGCCGAAGGGCTAGATAAGGTTCTGGTAGCTGATTTATAAGGGACTGGAATTCATATTTTTGTACATTGTGGTGTGGGGGTATGCAGACAGAGCAAATTGTGATGAGTTTATTGAAGAGAACGGCTCGAACAGCCACTGCCTCAAGGGGAGTTTGAAGAGGTAAATGCGTACACGCTATGCCTTGATTGACTATAACTGCTACACCACCGGATGACGCCATGGCAGCATCTCGGTCCTTTCGAAAGATTACATAATTGCGTAGAGTTTGTGTGCTTTTGTTTAAGTGTGTCTCTTGTAAACACAGCACTTTTGGATTGTGTTCGTGCAGCAATTCTAGTATGTCATCGAGGTTTCGAAGAAGGCCTCGGATCTTCCTCTGTAATATTTATGTCTGCATCTTAACATAAAAAACTGCTGTGTGTACAAATGGGAAGTGTGGAGTGTTCAAGTGGAATAGTTTGTTTCAGGAGGCAGGACGGTCGTCCGGCCCAGTTATTGGCTTCTTTGTTTTCTTGGCGTGGTCCAGAGAACTGCGCCGGTGTTTTGGCACCAGAGGTACCGATGCCGTGTCCATTGCCTCCTCGGAGGCACTGGATGCCCGCACGTGCGGGCTAGTATTTCGAGTTTCGGGCCTCGCCTGGTGTGATGAGGCCTTGAGACCCGACGACCCTGGGGTCGTTGGTCCCTGTTCGCGAGTTGGCGGAGTAGACTGAACTACTGCCGCCTTGGGGGCCGGCGCCATAGCCGAGGGGGTCGCTCTGCGCAGACCGAAGGAGTGGCGGAGACCGATGCGACGCTGCCCCCCGGCGCGCCACATCAGCATAAGGTGTGGTGTGAAAGGGTGAGCACCTTTTACAGGCTTCGCGGAAAGAAATGTTCTCTTTGTACTTCAATGCGATGATATCCTTTTCTTGTTTCCAGTTTGCACATGAACGTGAGTATGCAGGATGATTGCCGTTACAATTGACACAGTGTGGTGTGCTGGCACAGTTGTCAGATGGATGACCTTGTACACCGCATTTAGCGCAAGTTTGATGACCACGACAGCTCAGTGATCCGTGGCCGAATTTGTGTGTGTTTCGGCAGCGGTGTTTCCATGATAGTTGTGTGTGTTTCGGCAGCAGTGGCGGCCACCCACCATGGAGTCCAACATGGAGACGCCGCAGGACTTACCATGTAAGGCTGCAGACGCCAGCCGTGCAATGCCGCTATAACCTAGTATAGTATGTCCAAGAGAGGACATATATTTATGGTTAACCCAAGCCGCCTACGAAAATGAGGAAGTAATTGAAGGGAGTAGGAGACAGGACAGGAAGGAAAGAAGAGAGAGAAAAAAATATCGGATAGGGGGGATAGGAAAAGGCGACTGCGGATTTCCCCTGGGTGGGTCAGCCCAGGGGTGCCGTCTACGTGAAGCCAGGGCGAAAGGGGTGTGTTGCTTCTGCCGGGGGGCCTTAAAGGTCCAAACACCCGGCGTCCGCTCAACCCCCCAGGATCCCCTTTTCCCCGGACACGGCAATGCCATGCACGGCTAAGCGTGGGAGAGAGTCGAAAGCCCCCCGTTAGCTCGGGTCCGTGGTAATCCTGCGTACTCCTGCGGGGACGAGCAAATCTTGAATAGAGCTTGCTCAGTGATAATAATAATAATATCTGGGGTTTAACGTCCCAAAACCACGATATGATTATGAGAGACGCCGTAGTGGAGGGCTCCGGAAATTTAGACCACCTGGGTTCTGTAACGTGCACCTAAATCTAAGTACACGGGGCTCAAGCATTTTCGCCTCCACCGAAAATGCAGCCGCCGCGGCCGGGATTCGATCCCGCGACCTTCGGGTCAGCAGTCGAGCGCCATAACCACTAGACACTGTAGTACGCACTAGGGACAGGATATCGCTATCGCGTTCAACTCTTAAAGGCGATTCTTAAGGGCCCCCCCCAATTTTTTAGGATGTCTCTGCGGACTTCTGCTGAATGAACATAGCTGTCCAGCTCATTCGCTCATTTCTCTCGTTCCCGAACGTCATGCCACTCTTCAATGTCATCTATAAAACTACAATTTCAGGGCTTCTCGCAGTTTTCAGCGGTGTGTGTTATGCACGGTTTGTACCGCGCTCTGTCTCTTTGTCTCGTTTTTTTTTTAAACACGAAAGTGTTTTATGCCGGGGACCACCAAGATTTGAGTGACGTATTTTCGTCACGGAAATGACGTCGAAAAAATAGGCATCATCAGAAGAAAAAAGTTCCGTCAACGGGGTTCGAACCTACGACCTCTTGGTCAGCGACAACAGCTGCCGGGCACGCTATCCACTGTGCCACAGTCACATACTCTGTTGGCTTTAAAAACAAGCTTTTTACATCTACTACTGTCCTCTAACAGTGCTCTGGCTAAATGAAGTAATGCATTATGACCGTGACATGCACGATTAGTTCCTTCAAAGCATCGTTCCTACGCGTTCGTCCCATTCGGCGCGTTTCGAATAGGAAAAGTGCAATTTTGTCGAAGTATTAACACACTGCCAGGTGGCGACCTTACCCCTAGCAACGGCCTCGCTCATAGCATCCGTCCATACCCAAAAATAGCTGGGACGCGCGAGTGCGTCCCTGTGACCGTAACTGCGCGTTCCCAGCTTAACCTCGTCCCGCGAAAAATCGCCGCCGGCCAACGGGGAAGACACGACGCGCGTTGCGTTTCCTTCTGGTCGGGCAGCGTTGTTCAATAACTCTAACATGCCGGGAGTAAGCAACCTTAGCCCAAGTTCGGCGTCCAATCCTTGACCCTCTTCTGGCTGTCACGCCGCTTTCTATCACTCCGCTCTCACCGTACAGCTACCAAAAGCACCTATGACAACAAGGGTTTTTTTTAATCATTGATCATGGACTTTAGTCATCGAGATACAGATGTACCACCAAGCGTCAATATGGATGCATCCACGTAAAACGGTGCTATAACTGTCAAACGCCAACACACACTGTGCAAGCTCTCTTATATCAATGTACAGTAAACATTCAACTACTTCTGTAAGGACAGGTTTCACTTTCGTGTGATACCGATTCCTATGACGGAGGGATCAACAATGTTTTTTTTTCATATTAGAATGGTCTATGCCTTGCTAATGATTTTGTACTGGTAGAAGGCGGTCATTGGACTAGACAGGAGGTGGACGAAGAGATCTCGATCTATTTGCGGGGTTTTTTCCAGCCAGGCTATAAAGGCGCGAATAAGGTTTTCGACGCTTACTCATTGGATTCATATGGTGCGAGGTAAAGGGACATCACATGGCACGGAGTTAGTAATTGTCTTTTTTTCAAGCGAGACATTTTGCAAGCGAATATACATTGCCCGACGCCTTGTTTAATGGGCGATACTATTCCTGTACATTCCAACGCTGTTGCGGCAGTAACATGTATCTCTTGCACTATATAGCACAGGGGTCTCAAAAACGCTGCCCGCGGCCCGCACATGACTGCCTTCCTCCCATTTTTTTTAAAATTTTCTTTACAAGTACGTTCGTAAGCTACATAGGCATGATATGAATAAAGCATTTTTTGTGAGGTGTGCGTTGATACATAACCGTGAAAGAATAGTCTATATTTCAGAATCGGTGCCTAGATTTCAGTCATTTCAGATATATGTATAGATATACTGTTGGAACTCGCCGCCAAGTACCCGACAGAAGTGACCCATATATGAGATATGACAAAGGTCTTCCAAATGGCAAAATTAGTTGACATTTGGCACAACCATAGTATTGAGAGACTATGGTACAACCTATATATTCCCCCATCCCCACCCCCCTCCTACCCGCTGTCCTGGTCCTTGCGGAAGTAAATTGTCGTGAAGCCGAACCGTCACCTGATGCGAGTTTGGGACCCCTGATATAACGGAACAAGACGAAAGCTCAGTCCTTAACAATGTGGGCGAACAAAGCAGGCTGTGCATGTCCATCTCGCGTCACATGACCACTGGGAGCCGTGACCACGCCACGGAAAGTGAATGTCGTTATAGGGATTCTATGTAACGAGACTGAACTGAACTGAACTGAACTTTATTTCGTCCTGAGAAGAGCAAGTCCCCTTAAGGGGACTCCGTGCATTATTCAAGAACGTTTCCCAGCTTTAAAACTCTTGCGATGATAAGTTATAAGTTTATTATATCGTGTTAATTACTGTGATCACGGAATAACATTTGGGATATAAAATAATAACGAATGCGAATAAAGCCCAAGAATAGCAAGATGTTAACTATGTAAGCGGCTGGTCTAGTTACTTTTAGCTCGCCCGTTTCCGATACACCAAGTAGCCGCATATGCAAGAAGCAAAAGAAGTTCAGTACTTGTCCTTCATAAAACTACAAATAGCTTGTCGCACATAAAAGAAGTGTTTTTTTGAGATAAAATGTGAAGCAAATGTGTATGCGCAACGTCTGTGGAACAAACTTAAAGGTACGCTGAAGAGAAGAATCATTTTTCTATTATCAGTAAATTACTCTTTTACAGTTGGCATGCGCGGAAATGCTCAAAAATGAACTGCAGGTGGCGACGCCACCTTGAAATTCGCACAGCAGAAGTCGTAACGTCATAGAATCTGACGGCGTCTACTGGGGCTTTCAAGTACGAGCGCGATACGTAGACAGGTACAGGAAAGACACGGACAAGCGCTCGTACTTGAAAACAATCATGGAACACCACCTCGCCCAATCAACCATTTTGACAAATCTAGTAGGGCCTACGTAGATCCCGATCGGCTTACGTAGATCCCGATCGGTAAAGATGAAGTGATTTGACCTCTGAGGGGCACATCGACTTAACATATCAAGTTTCAGGAAACTTTTGTGAGCCAGTGCCCACAATATACGACAAATACAGTTTGAAATCCGTGACACGACGCACGGAGATTTCAGCGCGAAATTCTAAAATAGACCTTTAACCTTGATTTTCTCCTGTATCAAAAACTTATGGTGGTGAAAATGAATGACATTCGTGCACTCAGAGAACACTTTGTCAGTCTAAACCAAGTCAGTGTTTCACTTTAGTGTCCCTTTAAGAACTGAGGAAATTCCTAAGCCCAGCCCGACCCGAGCCCGGCACCTAAAACCCGGGCCCGGCCCTAAGCCCAGGCCCTCAGGCCCGAGCCCGGCCCGGGCCCGCCGTGAAACCTAGTTGAATAGAGCGCAGTTAGGTGTCATTGCAACATGCCCAAATGTGCCTTATTGACATTTTGATAATTACGTGAGTAATTGTAGAGATCTAAATAAAATGAGGAATAATAAACAAAACCCAATTAACGAAAAAAACTAGTAGTGGCTACTCCAGGCTATTGGGGAGAACACACTAAAGAAGTAAAGGAGGAAGAGAGGTATTGAAGTTGCTCCTTTGTGGGAGTAGCTGATTTGCCACACAGCCATTCCTCCCGTTTGAGGGCAATGCGAAGCGACGAACTGTTGCTGCCCAAGTGTGGTTACTCCTTAACAGTTGCTCCTCGCTGACACTCCTCAAGGGAGCAACAAATGCTCCTTCCCGATGCTTCTCAAGGGAAAAAAATTTTTTCGCTAAAAAAAACAAGTTCTTAATTGACAGAGTGAGGCTCTCCGGAGTTCCACCTTCGTTGAACAAACATGGGCGACGAAGCACGCCCATGAGGCGGCGTCGAGGCAAGATGTTGACGTCGCCTCATGGGAGGCCATTTCCGGCCACATAAGCTTGCTGGTTTCTGTGAATGAAGTTCAAGCCTCCTTCAATTAGTTGACTTATCCAGAACTTTGAGGTTTATGCAGGCATGCTATTATATATAAAATCGATTTGCGGACATCATATTCAGAAATAAATTTCAGAAAATTTGCAGCAATTCGAACTCACGACCAATGAAGCAGCATGCGCGTATGCTAACCAATACACCACTCCACACTCTTTCCAATTATCTTCACTTGCAGACCAATGAAAGCGTTGTACTTTGATTTTATTCATAGTCACATTAATTACGGTATCGCTTCATGGGGAAACACGTACGCTTGTTACTTGTCATCAATTCAACATAACCAAAATCAGCCAATACGCATCATCACTGCTAGTTCCATACAATGCAATGCATCTGTGTTACTCCACTCTTACAATATTGTCACGCGCGTTTTGTATTATACTTGTGCTGTATTCGGTTTACGCCCACAAAGACTGTAAGCAATGCTCAGCGCAAACCGCGCCTCATTTTTCTGGAAGCTTCGCGTTTATTCCAACTAACAGCTCAAACTTCCAACTAACAGCTCAAAACCCTGCTCCTGCAATACAAGGATTGCTTTTCGTCGTCGTCCAGAGTTCGACAGACACCAGTCGCACAACACCGCATCATAACAGAGGAAAGTTCCTGGCCACTACGTCAGAGCCCGTACAGAGTTTCAACGAGGGAACGCGAGGCAATAACGAAACAAGTCGACGAAATGCTACGCGACGACATCATCCAGCCTTCAAAGAGTCCGTGGGCGTCACCTGTGGTGTTAGTGAAGAAAAAGGACGGAACCCTACGCTTCTGCGTCGATTATCGCGGCCTGAACAAAATAACGAAGAAGGACGTGTACCCTCTCCCACGGATAGACGACACCCTCGATCGGCTCCACAACGCGAGGTACTTTTCGTCGATGGACCTCAAGACCAGCTATTGGCAAATTGAAGTCGACGAGAGAGACCGAGAAAAGACAGCGTTTATAACACCAGACGGCCTCTTCGAGTTCAAGGTCATGCCCTTTGGTCTTTGCTCGGCGCCTGCGACTTTCCAACGGGTTATGGACACCGTACTGGACAGGATTGAAGTGGCAGACTTGCCTGGTGTACCTGGACGACGTCATTGTGTTTGCTTCAGACTTCGACGAACACCTCCGGCGACTTGACGCAGTACTTCAAGCAATCAAGACCTCCGGCCTCACCTTGAAGCCTGAAAAGTGCCACTTCGCATACGAGGAGCTCTTGTTCTTGGGTCACGTGATCAGCAAGTCCGGAGTACGCCCCGATCCTCAAAAGACAGTCGCCATCGCTACATTCCCGCCACCCGCCGACAAGAAGGCCGTCCGTCGATTTCTCGGCCTGTGCGCCTATTACAGGCGGTTCGTCAAAAATTTTGCCCGCATCGCCGAGCCACTCACTAACCTTACCAGAAGCGACGTCGAGTTCAAGTGGGAAACACCGCAAGAGGAAGCATTTCAAGAACTAAAACGACGCCTGCAAATGCCTCCGTTACTTGCGCATTTCGACGAACACGGCGAAACAGAAGTGCACACCGACGCAAGCAGC
Source organism: Rhipicephalus appendiculatus (assembly GCA_030522465.1). NCBI lineage: Eukaryota > Metazoa > Arthropoda > Arachnida > Ixodida > Ixodidae > Rhipicephalus > Rhipicephalus appendiculatus. Next base: position 53,280 of record JALIZH010022907.1, read on the forward strand.
GTGGGACTCGGCGCCGTCCTTGTGCAGAAGACGGACGGACTGGAAAGGGTTATCAGTTATGCTAGCCGGTGGCTATCCAAGGCAGAGGCCAACTATTCAACAACAGAAAAAAGAGTGCCTCGCCATCATCTGGGCTACGTCGAAGTTTCGCCCCTACCTCTACGGCAGGCCCTTCAAAGTGGTGAGCGGCCACCACGCCTTGTGTTGGCTAGCTAACTTGAAAGACCCTTCAGGTCGTCTCGCAAGATGGAGTCTCAGACTTCAAGAATTCGACGTCACCGTCGTTTACAAGTCCGGACGAAAGCATTCTGACGCCGACTGCTTGTCTCGCGCCCCCCGTCGACCCGCCGCCACAGGACGACCTTAATGATGACTGCTTCTTGGGAACCATAAGCGCCGATGACTTCGCTGAACGACAACGAGCCGATCCGGAACTTAAGGGCCTTATAGAATACCTCGAGGGCAAGGCCACCATGGCTCCAAAGGTATTCAGACGAGGACTGGAGTCGTTTTTCTTGCGCAACGGCATTCTCCTAAAGAAAAACTTCTCGCCACTTCGGGCCGACTCCCTCCTCGTAGTACCTTCAGCGTTACGTCCCGAAGTTCTGGACGCTCTGCGTGACGACCCGACGGCTGGACATCTTGGATTTTCCCGTATGCTCGCGAGGATACAAGAAAAGTACTACTGGCCTCGCCTCACTGCCGACGTCACCCACTACGTGAAGACCTGCCGGGATTGTCAACGACGGAAGACACCACCCACTAGGCCAGCCGGACTTCTGCAACCCATCGAGCCACCTCGCCGACCGTTCCAGCAAATCGGCATGAACTTACTGGGGCCGTTCCCGACGTCGAATTCCGGAAACAAATGGATCGTCGTAGCAACGGACTACCTCACCCGCTACGCCGAGACAAGGGCGCTGCCCAAGGGCAGTGCAGCCGAGGTAGCAAAGTTCTTCGTCGAGAACATCGTACTGCGTCAGTGGCGCCCCAGAGGTCCTCATTACCGACAGAGGTACGGCCTTTACAGCGGACCTAACGCAGGGGATCCTGAGGTACAGCCAAACAAGTCACCGCCGGACCACCGCCTACCACCCGCAGACCAATGGCCTCACCGAGCGTCTAAATAAGACCATCGCCGATATGCTAGCCATGTACGTCGACGTCGAGGACAAGACGTGGGATGCCATCCTTCCGTATGTAACCTTTGCATACAACACGGCGGTACAAGAAACGACGCAGATGACGCCGTATGGATTGGTCTACGGAAGGACCCCGGCAACGACACTCGACGCTATGTTGCCCAATGTCTGCGACGAGGAAAACGTCGACGTCACCGTGTACCTTCAGCGCGCCGAAGAAGCCAGACAACTCGCCCGTATGCGCATCCAGACCCAGCAAAAGACCGACAGCCGTCGCTACAACCTTCGAAGACGCCACATGGAATACCAACCCGGTGACCGTGTATGGGTTTGGACGCCAGTTCGCCGACGGGGACTTAGCGAGAAGCTTCTTCGACGATACTTCGGACCCTACAGGGTACTTCGACGTCTCGGCGCACTCGACTATGAGGTTATCCCTGACGGCATTACGAACTCTCAGCGGCGCCGTGCGCGACCTGAAGTCGTCCATGTCGTGCGCCTCAAGCCGTATTACGCGCGTTAGTGAACCTGAAGACTGTAATTTTTGCTGTATTATTGTACTTTCGTGCTTGTGCTTATTGTTTATTGTACTTTCTTGCTTTATTATTGTTATTTATTGTTGCATGAATCCCCCCCCCGTGTTCTGTTTTAAGCATCGGGACGATGCTTTTTCAGAAGGGGGGGCATTGTCACGCGCGTTTTGTATTATACTTGTGCTGTATTCGGTTTACGCCCACAAAGACTGTAAGCAATGCTCAGCGCAAACCGCGCCTCATTTTTCTGGAAACTTCGCGTTTATTGTAGATCGTTGTGTTAAGATTGCGCGCCAGACGCGAACACGCGAGCTTATTCCAGAGCTTTCGCGACAACCAGCGATAAGACTGGAATATTCGATGACGCGCGTATAAATGCCGACGCGCTTCACCGCTTGTCAGATCATCGACGGCCGACGCTCCGTTCGCCGCTATCAGTGCCAGTGTGTATTGCTGTAATCTGACTTTCAGTTTACCGGCCACAAGTTCGGCCTAATAAACAGTTTCATCTTGAACATACCGACTGCTGCCTGGGTCAACGCCACGACCACGTGACAATATCTTGCCTGTTATATGTTCCAGTTCAACATAGACGTCTTATTCCACAAGCTGCTTCATAACAACCTCACGTTTCCAATCATGTCATATGATTTATTGCAGAATGAAAACGTGACAAGATGTGCAGCTAATAACAATTTTTGTTACCCACGGTTCACAGTAATTACGGCAAAAAACATCTACGTTCACTGCAATTTCACTTTGGAATGACTTGCCTACAGCTCTCAAATCTCGTGTTTCCCTTGCACTTTCTAAAAATGACCTTAGCCATCACTACCTGCACTAAGTGTACGCCTGTCATGGCTGTTGTCAAATCGACTTTATTTTTCTTCTTCTTTTTTACTTGTACCTTGGGGTTGTTCTTGCTGCACTTTTTCATGTTTTACTGATCTGAATGTTAACGTTTTATTTAATATGGTTTGATTTTGCCAATAATCCCGTTCACTTGCTGTGTTAGTTAATACCCTCAATGCTTTTATAATTAACCGTGGGTCCCATTACAGTTATTTTACTTCGGGACCCTCGCCTGTATATTTGTTGTTCTTGTACTACTGAAACTGAAAAAGCAGTGCGTAAACCAGCTGGGAAGAAGCATTAGGCACATACAAAGCGATTATAATTCCTTTAAGCTCATAAGTGGCTGTTTCCTAATGAAAACCCTCTCACCCTTCTTTATTCATATTGGGGAGGGAGTACGAAGATTATACACAGCAACGCTAAGGAAATCAATTCTATCCTTGAAGAAGACAAGCCGACTTGTGCAAACGTCGGCTCGAGCACACAACAGCGATCACACAAACTTCTGTCGCACATACCTGTTTGTTGGGCTAACTGTTGCGTCCTAGATTTTTTAACGGATCAGAAGTCAGTTATGTGATTTTCCCAATTAGTGTGGTGTTTCCCCGTTTATGATCATGATAGTTTTTTCGTACCGGGTGAACAAGGAACGATTTCCAAAACAGCTATGCTTTTAATATGTGAGCTACTTTTAGGCAATGTTTGCTGTATGCATGAGATATGAGAAAGCTATAGCTATACTAGTATTTCAAAATATATAATGTCATTCATTGCTCCGAACTCGAGTGAATCCTGTCGTGACCGAGGGCTGTTGCTTCAGTAGGTGCCGACATGTTCGTTTGGCGCCAAGTTTTTGTGGCACGTATTAGGCCTCCCACCAAATTCAAGAGATAGCGTCCCCAACGCAAAACACAAACGCTGTTGGGGTTCCTTTTATGGGCAATGGCTTCGATTATATTTCTTTGGGGCCTAAAAACAGCCAGGGCCCCTATTCGACAACTTCCTTATAACACTGACAAGTTGGGTAGTACTGACAACGTTTACTGCGGTTACTAACTTTTTGCTGCCCCCTTTTTTAGGAGTGCGCCTCTTATTGATATGTTGTTGATAGCACTGGCGTTATCTGCATGCTTTTGTTTCATTTCAAGATCATACTATGAGGAAAGTTCTGCAATTTACCAAACATGTTGTCTCCTCGATATGTTCCGGGATATACTGCACATAGCATAGTGCCGTGGAGGTTATTGTCTACCTGAAGTAGGCGCCATCCGACGGATTGTTGTCTGATTGGATTGAAACAGGGTGCTACGTATTTCCGCCTGTTTTACATGCAATGCTCTAAAAGGTCATTGTATTTTCTTTGTCCCCCCTGGCCTGGTTGAAGTGCCGCCAACATCGAAATAAAAAAGTATCGTTAACTTGTCGTAACTTATGCACTTTTTACCCAGACGCCCATAATTATAATAATCATTCACATGATTTCTCTTCTCGATAGTAAGGAGGATACTAACACCTGTATAGCGCATTTAACTTGCGAATTTGTATAGATATTTTTATTTTACGCCACTTCATTGGGTTTTATTTGTACGAATAATTGTTATCGCTCGTGTCCGGCGTGTTTTGTCGTAGGTAGCTGGCCCCCGTCATCAGACCCATCCTTTGCAGAGAGGAGATGTGCTTGTACTAGATGACAAAGCTTGTTTTTAATAAATGTGTTTTAGGAGAGGTTAGTGCCTATACATGGCTCCGGCTACTCCTCTTCCCTTACTCAGTAATTTGCGTCACAAACTTATAAATAACAGGTAGAGTATTGTAAAATTGAGCCACGACAATGTCCTTTGAAAAGGAATGTTCTCACGTCATGAACAAGGTCCACGCGTCGACAACATTGTTCACACACACGACACACTAGAGACGTTCTATTTACATAGTTGTATGCCAAGAAAGAATGAAGAAAATAAATTTGTCTGAAAGTTTTCTTTTATATCTCCGCGTCTGCCAACACTGAGGCACTCAAACCGGTGTTACCAGCTCCCGCCAATACAGTGTCCGGTCGCCACAATGCCCTGCCTCCAGAACGGAAAGGGTAACTATACATTCATTAATGAGAGGAACAACGAGAAGTCTAATCGGGCACCACCAGTGCAGCACACCATGAACATGTTCACGCACCAGGCCCCGACGACTCGAATAGTGGAATATCGGCGAGGAGGAGTCCGAAGCAGAGGCGGACTAATTAAAGATCGATGACCTTGGGAGAGGCGGCTGCTGCTGTCAAGAATACCTGCAATTGCTAATGGCTCCGTTCAGCAGCAGATACATGCCATGTCGCTATGGGAAGCTGTCCAGTGGTTTGTTCCGACGCCGTCAGCATCACGCATGAAAGGGCTGTTCGGGGTGCCCCCGCTGAATTTCCTGAAACTTGATCACGGCGCACGCGAGCCACCAGTGCATGAGCACTTACCCGGAAAATGGGGAGCCTTGCGACCCCGAAGAGCGGATATACCGGGAAGAACCTTTAACGGACAGTAGCATCCCCAGATGCGTCTGCCATGATGCATTCCATAGTCGGTCTTACCACAATATACATTGCAAAAAGCACACATTAGCGCTGAACATCGTTTTTATTTTTTTGTCGCAGGAGCTCGTATAGAGAGTCACTGTTGGATTTTCTCCACCGCAGGTCCTATAATAAGACATCAGGCAACGTTTCTCCACAAAATAAAAATTCAGTTTTCTGGTAATACTACTTCGCCAGACATGGAGCTCGCAGTGTCTTTGTCCTGCCCAAAGGAAACAGCAAGCAACACATTATTCCAATCGTGACGAAGTTATTGCGATTCTGCTTTTAGGCTACATTTCTATGTTTTAGTGACGAAATAAAATTCAGCGTGCCACATACTTCTTAAACCCTCTTCATATCTTTAATCACATGGCGGGAGAGTTCGCCATATATGACGTCTGCAACCAAAACAGCCTTTTCAGAATTTCTGCCTGAGCTTTTCTGCCGCGTTTGTCTGAAACAGCCTTGGCACTTGTCTTTTGTCGTTTCATAGCGGATGGAGTCAATTAGGGCTGGATTTTTGACATTAATAAAATGGACACGAATGTTTCCTGTGTAGAATCTTGATTCTTCCTGAAGCATGATGTGACTGCTCTTGCTTGTTCCTATGAGAGTTTTGGGCAGTCAATATTCGAATTTATTTTCCCACGTTATATAACCGTTCAAAAATCATGACCGATCCCACATTTTGTGGAAACTGAATTGCTGTGAAGGATTAATTCAATTCCCACAAAGCAAGCGATCTGCCATAAATTTCGAGCTTGACCATCGACATGTATTCCAATCGACTATCGGCTGCTTGGAGTCTTGAAACGAATTGAAAATGGCAGACCGTGTTTCCGTACCCTAAACGCTGCGACAGAAGAGGTTCTGGTTATTGTAGGAAAAGCTATGGCGCTAAAAGAAAGAACCATGTTCACAGCGCTTTCATTTGTACGTAAACACTGCGGCTGGATAGGCGCAAAATTTACAATTTTCTTCAAAGCATTCTTAAAAATGTGATGGAGATCACATGCGCAGCGAGCGTCACTACACTTGGCAAGCCCAAAGCCGCAATCATGAAGTCTGCGAAGTATGCGTGGTATTTGAGCACGCTTTAGCGCAGTTCACAGCATCAGTTGGCAGTGCTTTGAAGGCGTTTCCGCATCTGATGTTGAGACTGTTGTGTTGAGAAGCAACATTGACTGCGGAGAAAGCACTTTAGAGGGTTTAAGGCGGTACAGTGAAGTGACGAACACAACGCGGATTTATGGGGAATCTATGAGCACACGCCAGGAACAGACACCCATGCACGCACATTCATACAATGCAGTAAAGAAAAGTGCCACCTAGTTTCCAAAGTAAGCGGCATGTGTACACCTACGTGCGCGTGAACCTCCAGCCGCCTGCGTTTTCAAAGTTAATCCCCGGTCTGTGAGGGAATAACAGCACAACGTGCATGCCGCAGGGGCAAAGGGTGTCTAGGCTAACTGCACCTGAGACAGAATTTCTCAGCGGTTGCATCAAAAAGCGATCTTCCTGGCTATCTAGCCTCTCCGGCTAGGTGCGACCAACGATACAAGCAACACCTTCGACATGAAGTACGCCCGTGACACGCCAGACGCAGTTGCGTTTTATTTGCCACAGTCACGAAAATACGACAACCCAAAGGCTACGAGATTCGGAGTTTCAGAAAATAAAACAGTACGATTTCTTGTTTCGGCTGTAGCATAGTATAGAACTACATGCTGCACTCGAAGAATTAATAAATCGCAATGCTTTTTCTTCGCATCCGTTGTTATTAAGCCGCAATGCTTTCTCTTTTCCAGTTATTCTCAACATTTAGTAAAGTATTCACAACGCATCGGTTTCTTACGCACAATCAACCGGAACTTACACTGTTGCGCTGTTTAGGAAACACGCTACTGAAACACGCAACGGCGCGGCACCAAGTGGTGACATCAACAAGACATAGCAGGCGGTGCTCGAGAGACGGATATATATCTCGCAGGGCGCAGCACTGGTGCTCGATAACTTTTACTTGGCTACTGTAGAGCAAGCAGAAAAAGTAAACATTTGAATAACTTCAAAATGGATGCCTTTCTTAACAGGTCAAATAAGGCAAGGATATCAACTTTTTTAATGCCTGGCGGTGGGATAGTTGGCCTGGTAGCATTGTAACGGAAGAACAGTGCAAGACGCGCAAGGCGCATATGTAAGCATGGCGTCACTAGCACTGACCGAGAAAGGAAAATATTTTTACGGTTAGGTGGGTAAGCGATTCTTATGAGTGGACGACAAGTGCAAGATATTGTTGAATAGCCTTTTATTTTGACATGCATACTATATAATTCATGCACTGCAGCAAATAAAAATCAGTTGTGAGCCAGCGCTCGTGTGCGTGCCCCTTCCGTCCCTGTCTTCTTGCGCTGTTCTTTCGTTACAAGGCAAGGAAAATTGGCACATTTCCGAACTATGCTTCAAAACTAATATTTTTATGAAGATCCCAAATATTTACCATTCATTTCCAACACAAAAACTCCGCAATGGTTTTTGTCGTCATAATATTTTAAATATTTTCTTGCAACCTCCGATACTCCTAAAAAAACGAAATGGTAACAACCATGCAACGGCGCATTTGGCATATTGCACCCATTTATGACGATAAACGAAAAACTGGCACTTGTACACTCCTATAATATAGATGTTGTGCAAAATTGCAAAATTGAAGGATACTGCAAATTCCGAAGTTTGTTCCGCAAAAGCCTGTAGTCATTCCAAAGAGTATGCCATGTCTTTTTTTTTTTACACTCCCAGTGGAATGACACACAAACCGAAATGTGTGCGTGTTTTCTTTTTTTTTTACCGCGAATCGTAGCGATACGCGAGACCAATCTGCCTCCGTTTCGCATGCGTTCGTATTATCGCGCTTTGCGCATCGCGCAGATGCCATCCGCGTTCCAGCACTCGTAAGGCTCATCTATTATTCCGCGTGAGGGGGAGACGCCACAGCTGGCACCGTTCCAGGGGGGCCAAACAGACGTTCGTCACCGCGAGTATGAGACACTAAAGGTTTTCGCCTTAAAACCTTCTATCAATCTATGCCACACTACCATGAACTGCTTGAAGAATTCTATAGATATATTAGGAATCTATGGACAAAGGACTCTTGATTCATGCAATTGATGTTGCGGTTCCCCCCAAGCTGAGGGCAATAAAATATCGCTACCACATATCACTCGGGCAGAACGACTAAATTCCATTCTTCAAAAATTTGCGCATCTTCACGTTATGTTCAATACATGCTCAGAAGTGAACCCTAGGTACTTAAGAGGCATGAAATTGTAAAATGTTCAATATCAAGCGCAATCCTCATGACAGTCTAAAAAAAATGCTAGCGCATACTTGTCAAACAAAGAAAACCAGAACAACGCGTTTGCATTTTTTTTTTCAGCACATAGGAACTTTTGGGTAACGTGTTTCCAAGGCTAAGATACCGATCATAATGTGAGAGGCCATGAAGCTTTTTATATGAGCGGATAGTGGTATGGTTTGGTAAATAATAAATATATGTGCGTCTGTTTCTTTCTTTCTAAATGTTACATGTGTATTCTGATGTATGTATTAGCTACCTGTTGCGAGGAAGGACACCGAAGGGATGTGTGCTAGGCGTGATTTGGGAATGTAACGGATTTGAAAGTGTCAAGAAAGTGAAAACCGAAACTGAAGAAGACGAGCGGAGGGCAGGTGGCACGGAGGCGGCAAGAAAACGTAGGAAGAAGAGGAGGAAAAGAAGGAACGTGCTCCGGGGGTGCGGGTAGCTCGCGGGTGGAAGTGACGAGGACAGACGAAGACGAGCTTCTGCCCCGGCGTTCCTGAGACGGGCGTTGAACATGACGGGGTCCAGTTCCGGTGGCCTGTCCAAGGTCCAGTCCTGTGGCCCATCCAAGGCCTGTTCAGCGGCTCCTGCCAGGGTGCCGTAGCCGAGGCTGGTTTCGTGGATGAGGCGTACCTGGTGTGGTCTTCGTGGGTCGTGGCCTGATCCTGGTCTTCAGGAGTTGCGGTCCCATACTGCTGGGTTGGCCGCGACGTCCTCCTCAACGGCGCTGCACATGGTAGCGCATCTGTGTGCCGTCAACCGTGCCTGCCATGCCGCCTCTGGCCTCGCGTATATCGACGAGCATAGCATGCCGGGACGATGGGGAACCCAACTGTGAGACGGCGTTTTTCCTACAAGCCGGCAACTATACGCGATTGGCACTGTCGTGTGGTTTTGGTTAGGACTGCCTCCCTCATATTATGGACGAGGATCGCTGTGTATATAGTTTTTTCTCTATCGCTTCTCTCTCTCTTTTCTTTAGCGTATAACATAGTTTCTTCTTTCGTCTACGCGGTTCATGTGAATCCTTTCTCGTCCGACAACGACAAACATAGTGACGAACGTCCCTAACCTTTACACCTGTTCTTTTTGTCCCTGTTATACCCATTTGCTGAGCTGAGACAACGTCATTCAGTCATTGACATTATTATCATTGTATGCCCTTGAGTCTGAAGCGTCAGTGACAGTATTTTATGCTGGAATAAATTCCTAATTGATTGGTCATTAGCCACCCAGGCAATGGCACCAACATGTGTTAAGCAAAAATGTTTAAGCACCAAAATGTTCTTGAAGCATTTCGTTGCACCGGGTTGTGCGAACAGGAAGTATCTGCATTACAAACCAGTACGCGCTCGCTTCGTCCTTTTCAACTTCTGCTTCGTACCCTAACACGTGCGCTGATATGACCGGTGTGGAATACAAAAACTATGATGGGCAAGTCCGTTACGTGACTAAAATTACGTAACATCAGGTAAACACTTGTCACGGGACTGAAATCACGTAACATCAGGCACCATCTAGTCCGGAGACTAAAAATCACAATATTTAGTCCCGTGGCCAAAATGGCGACCTTGCGAAATAGCTAGTCACTCGACATGTTCCGCTACAAACTCCGTAACGGCTAGTCACGTGAAATGTCCGCACGAAGAAATGCATAAAAGCTAGTCACGTCACTAAAATCACAACATTACTTGACAGGAGGTCACATGACATTTCTAGCGAAGTCTAGCTATACTTGCTACTACTAACAGAAAGTTAGCTAGGTCGAATACTATCTGCGCATGTGGTTCCATTCTTGCGCCACTAGTGCAAGCTGAGCATTGTTTGAAGCTTTTCTCTTGCAAGCTCTCACTTTCTATATATATATATATATATATATATATATATATATATATATATATATATATATATATATATATATATATATATATATATATATATATATATATATTGCCACGCGCTATTCTTATTTTCACTTTTGTTGTATTCGGTTTTCGCCCACAAAGACCGTCAGCAAAGCTCAGCTCAAACAGCGCCTTATTGTTCTAGAACCTTCGCGATTATTGTAGATCGTTTTGTCAAGATTGCGCGCAAGACGCGACCACTCGAGATTATTCCTGAGCTTGCGCGATGACCAGTGATAAGGCTAGAATGTTCGACGCGTGATGCATAAAAGCCGGCGCGCTCCAACGATGTTCAGTTCATCGACGGCCGACGCTCTGTTCGCCGCCATCAGTACCAGCGTTTATTGCTGTAATCTCACCTTCAGTTTACCGGCCACAAGTTCGGCCCAAATAAAGTGTTTCATCTTAAACTACTGCCTACTGCCTTCGTCAACGTCACGACCACGTGACATCTGGTGGAGGTGCTGCTTCGTCCATGCTCCGGACGCCCCCGCGAGGTGCTGACCCTAGCCCAAGCCGCGAAGAAGACGACGCAAAGGACAACCCTCATCGTCGAACCAGCCGTAGGCAGCAGGGACTACAGTCAGAACACGGACTTCTGCCAGAAAACACCAGGAACACCAAGACTGTGGCTTCAAACACAGGCATGATAACCACCCCCGTGCCGCCTGCACCAATCGTGCTCCGGCAGCCCAAAGAGCCGCCAATATTCCGCGGATCATCAGTTGAAGATCCGGAAAGCTGGCTGGAAGCGTATGACCGGGTCGCCAACTTCAATCACTGGAGCAACGACGACAAGCTTCGGCACGTTTATTTTGCCTTAGAAGACGCCGCTCGGACCTGGTTCGAGAATCAAGAGCGAAACCTCACAACGTGGGATGTTTTTCGCGCCAGGTTCCTGGCCACTTTCACAAGTGTGGTCCGCAAGGAGAAGGCCGAAGCCCTCCTGGAAACACGTGTGCAGCTGCCGAATGAAAACGTGGCGCTCTTCACTGAAGAGATCACCAGACTCTTCCGCCACGCCGACCCCGAAATGCCCGAGGACAAAAAAGTTCGCCTCCTCATGCGAGGAGTTAAACAGGAGCTTTTCGCGGGACTGATGCGGAACCCACCAAACAGTGTCCAAGAATTTGTGTCGGAAGCGACAACCATCGAAAAGACCCTGGAAATGCGCACACGGCAATTCAACCGCCGCTCTACGTCAGGCTATGCAGAGATCCAACCACTCTGCTCCGCCGATCTGCGGGAGACCATAAGGGCCGTAGTGCGGGAAGAACTTCGCCGTATGTTCCCGTCGTGCCAGCCTCAAGTTTCGTCGATTGCAGACATCGTCAGAGAGGAAATCCAGCAGTCGCTGGGAACCCCTGAACAACCACATCCTCAGCCGCAAGCCATGAGCTACGCTGCTGTAGCCCGACGCGACGCCCTCCCTCCACGCCCACGACAAGAGGCCGCACCGCCGCATTTCCGTCGCCAAACACCGCCGCCACCAGCACCAACGCCATACCACCCACTTGCCGGCCATCGCAACGCTCCGAGGAAGACCGACGTGAGGCGCGCCCCCCGATCACCGCCCACTATGCTACCACTGCGGAGAAGCCGGCCACACGTACCGACGCTGCCAGTACCGCCAGATGGGAGTGCGTGGTTTCGCCATCGACGCTCCGCGACCACAGCGGGGTGAAAAACCACGCGATATCGCCGACTACCTCGCAGGAGGGCAATGGACGCCCCGACGACCTTCCCGCTCGCCGTCGCCCGGCCGCTACATGTCACCGCACCGCCGGCAGTACACTGGCCCAAACCGGGGCCGGTCGCCTAGCCCGTATCCGGGAAACTAAGGGCAGCAACCGATGGAGGTGCGGTTGCTGTACGACGAAATGCCGAAGATCCTCCGCGGCCGCCGACGACGACAACGCGACGAAACCTGCAGAACATGACGCGAAGCAGACGAAGCCCTGCCGACGAAACGTCGGGGACCGAGGAAGACGAAACGACGCAACATGGAAGCAGTGCAACAAATCGACGCAGCCGTGACCCGACGCCACGACCTAACTGCAACGCGAGACGACGAACTAGCTACCTCGACGTTCTTATCGACGGCCACGGCGTGACCGCTCTCGTCGACACTGGGGCCGACTATTCCGTCGTCAGTGGGCCATTCGCCGCCAAGCTGAAGAAAGTAAAGACCGCTTCGAGTGGACCCGAAATCCGGACAGCTGGAGGCCACCTGATAACGCCTATTGGAGTCTGCACGGCAAGAGTCACCGTCAGTAACCGGACTTATCCTGCGAGCTTTGTAATCTTACAAAACTGCTCCAGGGATGTGATACTTGGAATGGACTTCCTAAGTGACCACGGCGCCGTCATCGACCTAAGTTCTGAGTCGATAACACTAACCTCAGACAAAGCGCTCCCACCCCTCGCGACGCCAGGGAACTATGCACTGAATGTGATAGAAGAGCAGGTAACCGTTCCGCCACTCTCCAGCGTCATTATTTCCGTCGGCACCGAAAACCCTGCGAACCTTGAATGCGTCATCGAGGGCGATCAGCACCTACTCCTGAACCGTCAAATTTGCGTCGCAAGAGGTATAGCCGAGCTGCGTGACGGTAAAGCAAAGGTAGTGCTGACAAACTTCAGCCACGAATATAGGCACCTCAACATTGGTACGACGGTCGCCTACATCGAAGAATGCGTGGCCGCCAGCGATGCTTTCGCCCTCTTCGATGCTGCCGAACCTGTTTCGACGAATCGAGGTCCCGAACCAGATTTCGACGTCAACCCGAGCCTCCCGAAGCACAATCAAGACCAGCTCAAAACCCTGCTCCTGCAATACAAGGATTGCTTTTCGTCGTCGTCCAGAGTTCGACAGACACCAGTCGCACAACACCGCATCATAACAGAGGAAAGTTCCTGGCCACTACGTCAGAGCCCGTACAGAGTTTCAACGAGGGAACGCGAGGCAATAAGGAAACAAGTCGACGAAATTCTACGCGACGACATCATCCAGCCTTCAAAGAGTCCATGGGCGTCACCTGTGGTGTTAGTGAAGAAGAAGGACGGAACCCTCCGTTTCTGCGTCGATTATCGCCGCCTGAACAAAATCACGAAGAAGGACGTGTATCCTCTGCCACGTATCGACGACGCCCTGGACCGACTCCACAACGCGAAGTATTTTTCGTCGATGGACCTCAAGACCGGCTATTGGCAAATCGAGGTCGACGAGAGAGACCGAGAGAAGACTGCCTTTATCACACCAGATGGCCTCTTCGAGTTCAAAGTCATGCCCTTCGGTCTTTGCTCGGCACCTGCGACGTTCCAGCGTGTTATGGACACTGTACTGGCCGGCTTGAAGTGGCAGACCTGCCTTGTGTACTTGGATGGCGTCGTTGTGTTTTCTTCAAACTTCGACGAATATCTCCGACGCCTAGAAGCTGTACTTCAGGCAATCAAGGCCTCCGGACTCACCCTGAAGCCAGAAAAGTGCCGCTTTGCATACGAGGAACTTCTGTTCTTGGGTCACGTCATCAGCAAGTCTGGAGTTTGCCCCGACCCACGAAAAACAGCTGCAATCGCTACCTTCCCGCCGCCCGCCGACAAGAAGGCCGTTCGCCGATTTCTCGCCTTGTGTGCCTATTATAGACGCTTCGTCAAGGAATTTTCACGCATCGCCGAGCCACTAACTCAGCTCACGAAAAACGACGTGGAATTCACGTGGGGAGCGGCGCAAGTCGAAGCATTTCAAGAATTGAAACGACGCCTGCAGACGCCTCCAATACTTGCGCATTTCGACGAACACGCCGACACGGAAATACACACCGACGCAAGCAGCGTAGGACTCGGCGCTGTTCTTGTCCAGAGAACTGCCGGCGTGGAAAGGGTTATCAGTTATGCTAGCCGGTCGCTATCCAAGGCGGAAGCCAACTATTCCACAACAGAAAAGGAGTGCCTTGCCATCATCTGGGCAACGTCAAAGTTTCGCCCCTACCTCTACGGCAGGCCCTTCAAAGTTGTGAGCGACCAACACGCCTTGTGTTGGCTAGCTAACCTGAAGGACCCTTCAGGTCGTCTCGCAAGGTGGAGTCTCAGACTTCAAGAATTCGACGTTACCGTCGTTTACAAGTCCGGACGAAAACACTCCGACGCCGACTGCTTGTCTCGCGCCCCCGTCGACCCGCCGCCGCTGGATGACCAGCAGGATGACTTCTTCTTGGGAACCATAAGTGCCGACGACTTCGCCGAACGACAGCGCGCCGATCCGGAACTCAAGGGCCTTATGGAATACCTCGAGGGAAAAGCCACCGTGGCTCCAAAGGTATTCAGACGAGGACTGGAGTCGTTTTTCATGCGCAACGGCGTTCTGCTAAAGAAAAACTTCTCGCCACTTCGGGCCGACTCCTCCTCGTAGTACCTTCGGCATTACGACCAGAAGTTCTGTATGCTTTGCATGACGACCCGACGGCTGGACACCTTGGATTTTCCCGTACGCTGGCAAGGATACAAGAAAAGTACTACTGGCCTCGCCTCACTGCCGACGTCACCCACTACGTGAGGACTTGCCGAGATTGTCAGCGACGGAAGACACCACCGACTAGGCCAGCCGGACTTCTGCAACCCATCGAGCCACCTCGCCGGCCGTTCCATCAAATCGGCATGGACTTACTGGGGCCGTTCCCGACGTCGAATTCCGGAAACAAGTGGATCGTCGTAGCTACTGACTACCTGACCCGCTACGCCGAGACAAGGGCCCTGCCCAAGGGCAGTGCCGCCGAGGTAGCAAAGTTCTTCGTCGAGAACATCGTACTGCGTCATGGCGCCCCAGAGGTCCTCATTACCGACAGAGGTACGGCCTTTACCGCGGACCTAACTCAGGCGATCCTAAGGTACAGCCAAACAAGTCACCGCCGGACCACCGCCTACCACCCACAGACCAACGGCCTGACCGAGCGTCTGAATAAGACCATCGCCGACATGCTGGCCATGTACGTCGACGTCGAACACAAGACGTGGGACGCCATCCTTCCGTACGTGACCTTCGCATACAACACGGCCGTGCAAGAAACGACGCAGATGACGCCATACAAGTTGGTCTACGGACGGAGCCCGGCAACGACGCTAGACGCCATGTTACCGAACGTCACCGATGAGGAAAACATCGACGTGACCGCCTACCTACAGCGCGCCGAAGAAGCACGACAGCTCGCCCGCCTGCGGATCAAGAATCAGCAGACGACCGACAGCCGCCGTTACAATCTTCGACGACGCTTCGTGGAATACCAGCCCGGCGACCGCGTTTGGGTGTGGACACCGATACGTCGACGTGGACTTAGTGAAAAACTCCTTCGGCGATACTTCGGGCCGTACAAGGTGCTTCGACGTCTCGGTGCTCTGGACTACGAGGTCGTCCCGGACGGCATAACGAACTCTCAACGGCGCCGTGCGCGACCTGAAGTCGTCCATGTCGTGCGCCTCAAGCCGTATTCCGCGTAGTTAGCAAACCAGAGGACTGCACTTATTGCTTAATTATTGAACTTTCTTTCTTTATTGTTGCATGCATTTTTCCCCCGTGTTCTGTTTTAAGCATCGGGACGATGCCTTTTCAGAGGGGGGGCATTGCCACGCGCTATTCTTATTTTCACTTTTGTTGTATTCGGTTTTCGCCCACAAAGACCGTCAGCAAAGCTCAGCTCAAACCGCGCCTTATTGTTCTAGAACCTTCGCGATTATTGTAGATCGTTTTGTCAAGATTGCGCGCAAGACGCGACCACTCGAGATTATTCCTGAGCTTGCGCGATGACCAGTGATAAGGCTAGAATGTTCGACGCGTGATGCATAAAAGCCGGCGCGCTCCAACGATGTTCAGTTCATCGACGGCCGACGCTCTGTTCGCCGCTATCAGTACCAGCGTTTATTGCTGTAATCTCACCTTCAGTTTACCGGCCACAAGTTCGGCCCAAATAAAGTGTTTCATCTTAAACTACTGCCTATTGCCTTCGTCAACGTCACGACCAAGTGACAATATATATATGAGCTGAATATTTACAATATTAGCCGTTCATCTTCTTCATTTATATCCAGGGTGGTTAAGAAATGTGACCAATATTTTAAAAAAATCAGTGAGATGCGGTATTCGCTCGCTGTCTTCACAATTGCTTTTTCTGTAGTGGCAGACATCTAAACATGGTTGAAGACATGATTTGGGATAGTAATTACGAAAGTTAAATTAATAACTTTTTAATTAGTGGAGTTAGGCACTCAAGTCAAATAGAAGAACTGAAGTCCTTCATGCGAAAAACTCATTTCATGTTTGATATTTCGAAAAGGCGGCCTCTACGAATAATTGCGAAGTAATGAAATTCTCGCAAATTCAGCGACGAAACCGAAACAAAAATGGTGGTGCAGGGGTTCTCCCTGCACTATCGAGGATATGGTTGCGACTTGCCAGCATGCGATGAACTAGAAGCCACACGACTGCGCCCAGATGCCTGTGACATCCGGTCTTCCTCGGATGCGGATTTGCGTACGTTGATTTGCACTCTCACTCGCGAAGAGCTTCACGTGCAGGGTTGCCGTTGGTGGCTACTTTGCGCCAAATTGGCTACTTTTGGACCCCGTTGGCGACGAAAATTTCCAGTTGGCGCCATGGCTCTTTTTTAAACTTGTCGTTTTTCTTATTCGAAATGGTTTTCTTTATTCATCAATAGTGAAGACTTTGTTGATAATACCGCTTCTGTTCTACTTGGCTAGAAATTTGGTGATAATATCAATTGACATGGCTACTTTGGCTACTTTTGGCGTGAGTTCTGGCGCCTTTTCATGTCCACACAACGGCAACCGGCACACAACGGCACGTGAATACGTGCACGGACAGTCATGTCAAACCTCCAATCAGCCTGACTCTTTCTCTACTGGTCTGCGTGGCCTCATCAAAGAGGAGCTTTCCTCCATTGTGTGCGCTCTCACGTCTGACATTCCGACGCCACCAACTCCGCGTGCTACGTTTGCGCAAATCGCCGCCATGCAACCTCTTTGATTCAGCGCGTGCGTCTAGTTCTCGCTCAGACCATTTTAACAGCATATGCACCACATTCACCTGTACCACATGCTTCTGCCTTCTACGCCCCCCTAGCGCTCGCCTCGCCCAATATGCTATTATTGCGGCATTCGAGGCCATATCTCACGATTTGGTCGCAAATGTCAGCAGGACGAACGCCACGGCTTCGACGCTTACAAGAGAGATTCGACGTCCTCTCCTAATCAGTAGAAGTGCCGCCCTTCAACACGTTCCCTCTTCCTATCTTCTCCACCTTGAACCTAATGTCCAGAATGCCACTCCGTTTGCCTTCTGTGACGCTCAACATCGCCTCTACAACCGGTCACCCATATCTCTGAATACTAATGAAATAAAAGAAAAGACGCGTACCATCGAGGAAGAATTCAAGACATCCAGAGCACAAAAGGGCGTCACTTACAACTAACTTTACTCTCAGAACAGCAGTGACAGATGTGTGGCGTTTTTAAGGCGAAGGCCTGTAATGTCTCTTGCAGATGTGGCGTTTTTAAGGCGAAGGCCTGTAATGTCTCTTGCTCACGTCCGTCCGTCCATCCCAGCCCTCGCACGGTGTCAGGTGGCCACCGCGGCGCGCAAATGGACACCGGTCGCGTCGGAGTCTACAGCGCTCGCGCTTGCTTGCGTAGATTCGCTGTGCCCAGCGTTTCCAATCAAGCAAGGAGGGAGACGCCCGCGTCGCGTTCCACTTGGTTCATATAGATTAGAACATTTCATTAGGGCTTGAATTAGCTCGCAAAATTACTTTAAAAAGATTCAAATGTACGGTATAGCAATATTTTGCGATAAAGTTAATATCATCGCTGTGCTTCCGTCGGTGCCGTGCTTCGTCGCATGAGTCTAATGGCGATTACACACTTGGAAAGCGAGTGATATTTCCTGGCAAAAGGCGCGCTATTCTGTCTGTCTGCGGTATTTTCTTTTTCTTGGCATATCTTGTATGCCTTGAAAAGTGCTCTAGCTCTTCCTCTTCTTATTAGCTCGTTCTTTGCGTGTCGTTTCGGATCGCTTCTTCTTCTTGAAGGAATTGATCGGTGCTGAATATCTTAATTTCATATCTATTTCATATAAAATATGCCGTGTTGGAGCGAAAGGAGGACATGCTACTGTAGCGCTAAGCTAAAAAATAAACATTCAGAGTCAAAAAAGGCGTAGGAAAATCGGCCTCTTACTTTTTATATTCGAGTTTTGTCCAAGAACATTATGTTCAGTAAGTGCAAACTCGCCTTACAAATACTAATTGCAGAACGTAAACACGATAGCAAAGCACCTAGGACACAAATGAAACAGATTGGATGAGACCACGTTGGTTGTTTTGGTCATGATTGTTGACGCAGTTTCTCAACTTGATTGAAATAGTTGCAGTATTTGGCTCATTTTTACTAGAAACTGCCTTTTTTAAGTTGACGTTAAAATCAGCAATTGCTCCATTTTGATTTCAACTGTCTTAGAAGTTAAAGATACTTACACGCGCTCTACGCTCCCGTGAAATTTAGGCCAGTATCGGTTTCTGCATTTGACTCTTTTTTTTAAAAAAAGAAAACAACGCCGCATATAGTAGTCGTAGCAACCACGTGCACGCGCATCGCCTGACATACTCGTCAAAGTACACGTCATAAGAACGACAAAAACGACTTAATCGATGAATTATTTGAAGAAACCAAATTCATTAACACCCAGAAGCCATCTACTGTGCGCATGGTTGCGACGACTGTATGTATTACTGTTCAGGCCCGTAGCCAGGATTTGTTTTCGGGGGACGGGGGGGGGGGGGGACGGGTTGAAGGCCTTGAGAAGCCCCTATTTTAACAGGAAAATATTTTATACCAGGGTCCACCAAGACTTACTTCAGTCACATATTTCCGTCGCGGAAATGACGCCGAAAAAATAGACACGATCAGGAGACAAATAAAAAAAAAGTTGCGGGAGTCGAACCCACGACCTCTCTGTTTGCGACAAGATATGCTGGGCACGCTACTCACTGCACCACGGTCACACACTTTGTAGGCTTTAAAAAACCGGCAGATCCCACGTACTGTGGGAATCCATATGATGCGAAGCAGCCAGCAAGGAGTAAATCATGCTGTACATAATATGCATATCATTATTTACATGTTAGGACCTGTCATTTGTGTTCTTCATACAGTCACGTCCCGCAATACAGATTTTGGCGTATATCAAGCTAGCGAAGTGGACGCAAGCGCACCATGAGCGTGGCATGTAAATGGCGTTGTAGATTACATGCGTGCCAAGATTTTCGTGTTACCACCTGCCACTTATGTTCGCTTAATTTCTTACCTCGAATCGCACCAAGACGCGAGACCAATCTGCCACCGTTTCGCATGCGTTCGTATTCTCGCGCTCTGCGCATCATGCAGACGCCATCCGCGTTCCAGCGTTTAAATTGACGGACACTTTGTCAATTCCAAAGTGTGTCCCTCGAACGCCTGTACCCACTGCGACGGGGTCCGTAAGAATGGAACGTGATGCACGCGTCTCCTTCCTTGCATGATTAGAGACGCTGGGCCCAGCGACGCTACGCAAGCAAAGCGCGAGCGCTGTAGAGTCCAATGCCACCGGCGTCCGTTTGAGCGCCCCGGCGCCCATTGGCACCGTGCCAGGGCACGGCTGGAGGGACGGACGTGAGCATGAGCCATTAAACGCATTCGCCTTAAAAATTTCGTGTATATCAAGCTGGCGAAACGGCTACGAGAGTGTCATGAGCGTGGCATGCAAGTCATGTCACTCATGACATGTTATTATTTCCAAATGAGCACTAGGCATTTATGTTCGTCATACAGTCACGTGACGCAATACCACATTTGGTGTATATCAAGCTAGCGAAACGGCCGCGGGAGTGCCATGAGCGTAGAATGTAAGTCATGTTTCACATGACATGTCAGGGTTTTCATATTACCACTTGTCATTTATGCTCGCCATACAGTCACGTCCCTCAATACCAAAGTTCGTGTATATTAAGCTTGCGAAACGGCCCCGAGAACGTCATGAGCGTGGTATGCAAGTCATGTTGCACATGACATGTCATGATTTCCGTATTACCACTTGGGATTTATGTTCGTCATACAGTCACGTCACGCAATACCAAATTTGGCGTGTATCAAGCTAGCGAAACGGCCGTCAGCGCGCCATGAGTGTGGCAGGTAAATCATGTTGTACATGACATGCCTGTCATGATTTTTATATTACCACCGGTCATTTATGTTGGTCATGCAGAAATGTCGCATCGTACCAATTTTTGGATATATCAAAGTAAGGAAACGGCCTCAAGAGCACTATGGCCATGGCGTGTAAATCATACTTTTCATGACAAGTTAGTCATGATTTTCATTATATGACCAGTCATTAATGTTAGTCACACAGTCATGTTATGCCATACCAAATTTGGTATAAATCCCATGAACGATATGACCAGGAGAGCCCAAAGTCGTAGGCGGCTAGATAGATAGATAGATAGATAGATACGCTCAAAGTCGCCGAAGTTCGCTAAGAAATGCTTCGCATTTAAAACACGCCGTTTATATCTACCACTGTCCTCTCGCAGTGCTCTTGGTAAAGTGTAGTAATGCATCATGACCGTGACACTCACGATTAGTTCCTTCAACGCATCGTTTCTACGCATCCGTCCTATTCGGCGTGCTTCCAATAGAAGTGCCCTTTTGTCAACGCCTTCACACACCGCGAGATGGCGACCTTACCCAAATCGTCGGCGTGGCTTATAGCATCCATCCATATTAAAAATAGCTCTGCAACGCACCTGCTTCGCCTGGATGTAACTCCGCGTTCCGCATTTACGCTGGCCCCACAATAAATCGTGGCCGGCCAGCAGGGAAGACACAATGCGCGTTGCGTTTCCCTCTAATCGGCCAGTGGCGTTAAATAACTCTATCATGTCGCGAATAGGGGACCTTAGCCCATGTTTGGCTCACAATCAGTCACGCTCTTCTGGCTGTCACACCGCTTCCTTTGGTTCCACTCTCACCGTCAACCACTACAGCTACCACATGCACCCATGGCCCCATGGGCATGTTTAATTCTCAATCAATAATTAATCATGGACGTTAGTCGTCGGGATGGAGATGTATCACTGAACGTCAACGCAGATGCATTTACGTTAAACGGTGCTTTAGCTGTGAAACACCAAATTACATTGTATAAGCTCTCTTATATCAATGTACAGTAAACATGAAACTACTTCTATAAGTAGAAGTTCTAATTTCGTGTTATACCGATTTCTATGACGGGGGATCAAGCATGATTTTTTTTCCATTAGTTATTCTCAGTAAAACACCCCCTCGGTCCAAATTTCGGGGGGGGGCTCCTATAGCAACCCGCTTGGTCGCTGCTGGTCGCTGCAGGCCGGTCGCTGCGGTTCTGATAGTAGTCGGGAAAATCAGTTCCTAGTGACGCCGTAATCTGTTTTGTCTTCAATTATTTCTCGATGGTACGTGTCTGTTGTATTTTAGTGTAAATGAACCAACTAGCCCAAAAAGAAGTTTTACTGAGAATACTACACGAAAAACTAGCTGGTTCAGTTTTTGCAGCGACAGCTGCGTCGCCTAGGCAAACGCCAACACCTCCAGAGGGCCCGGCCAATTCGTTAGTAGTGCATGCTGAAGGTGTCCACCAATTAAAGCATTGGTGGATACGAGGGCCTCGATTTCTGTGATTTGTGCGTATTTTTTTGTTATCGTCTACTTAACGTTACTGTACCTTATAATGGCACTAACGTAGAGCAAATGACTTCACGATACGGCCATCGGCGCAGGGCGCTGTTCGAGTTTTTACTGATGAGATCCGGCGCCATATTCAGTTTTCCGAGTTGACTTCCGGCTTCTATATGCTAACTTTGATATGGTACTTTCTGATGCTGCCGCTTCCATCTTTTGTTGCCAACGGCACTTACGTATGTGGGAGACTGATGATACCGACAATGAATACTAGTCACGCCTCAAACCATAAATCATCCTTCGACGTACATTCCCCTATTTTAGGACAGGCCTAAGAACTTTGAAAGATTCTGTGGTGCCACCTGCGCACGAACAGGTTCTTATGGTTGCTTCAGACTTCATTGACCATGGTGATATTCCAGTCTCCATTAGCCCGTTGTCTATCGAAAGAAATTTCTCTCGCATCGAGTCTTGATCGCTTCGCCGATGGCACTGCCTTTCTCGCTGTACTCAATGTCACCAACGAGCCGATTCTGCTGCCTAAAAGTGCAGTTGTGATTTGCGGCGCGCACAGTCTCTCTGCGTCTCTGTAGTGGCTACGAATAATAATGCGGTACAACTATGCTTACCTACAGATGCTGCTCCTGTTACGGCTCTTGCCAAAGCAATCAGCACTGTTCTGACTCCACTACAAGCAGGCGAGATACAGGCGTTGTTCTCAAAGCATAAATATTCCTTTCGATGCACATTCCCCTATTCTAGGACAGGTTTAGGCGGCGGCTAATCGCATACGCACCGATAGAACTTAAACTGCCCGCCTCCGACCACACCGTGTATCTTCTAGCGAACGCAAGATCATCGACAATGTCGTTGCCGATATGCTGAAGCAAAACATTATCCGCCCCTCCGCGAGCATTTTGTCATCACTTGTGTCGCTCTCGTGGGCAAGAAAGTCGGCTCGGTGTGATTCTGTGTTGACTACTGTGCGTTGAACAAAACTTTCAGAAAAGACGTGCATCATTTTCCTCGCATTATGATGTCCTAGATTAAGCAGCGGAATATTAATCCGATAGCGTCAAAGAGCTCGTTCCGCTGATATTTCGCTGCCGACTTGAATGTCCGCGTCATTGGTTGTGAGCGAAAAATAAGCGTTGTACGTGGCCTGAAAATTGAGAAAGGTGTAAGAAAATTATTGTAAAAAAAATCTTTAGTTCGAGGGATAATCCAACCCAGGCCTTCTGCGCGACAAGGTGCTCTACCACACAGCGACGCTATTGCTTGAAACGGCTTCGAAAAAAATACATTGCATCAATGTCTTCTAGTGGTAGGAGTCTCTTTAACGCATGTAATATTGCGGGCCAGAAACGCTGAATCGTGCCAGGCGTCAGAACATGTGAATTGCGCAACAAGTAGATCTTTTAAAGGTCCACCCATTACAAGCTATTGCATATTTAATCATTATAATAAGCAAAAGCATAAACAAAGTGAGCAGCTGCGTAGGTTCGCGTGTTGCCTTACGAACGCGTAGTGGGCGCTTTGCTGATTTACAAAAGGAGAATTTATGGCGTAGTGCAGTGCTCGGCCATATCGAAGATACAGCTAGATAACATCTTAGGTACTCTTGGAGTATCGTGTATCCGTATCGCGATACGTCTCACGAGACCTGTATCTGTATTTCCGATACATTCAATTCAATTCAATTTTCTTTTTTCCAGTATGTACATGCTGCATGGTTGCGTTGGGTTAAAAGCTACGTAAGTAACTTGACGGCACCCAACGACCAGAGTGCACAATGCAGTAACGACGAGTAGTCCGGCACACTGATCAGCATGAAAAACAGCAACTACCAAGTACATGTACGGTGGTTAACACGAAATTCCAGCAACAACTGGAACTGATGAAGAACAAACATACAACTACAGCAAATATACATTTTTACAACACCGCTACAGCAAGTGAAATCATACAATACTGAGATAGCAATGCTAGCTATGCATATAAAAAAAAACTAAACGGCAGCTATGCATCACAGCAAGAAACTCCTCTTAGTAGAATAAAAATCACAAGAGAAACGAAATATGTTACACCGTATGTACTTATAATGATACATCACATTGCAACTCAACGAAATATGAGCGCAAGTTTTTTTTTTTACAGAAAATGTCGTTATTCTCATATTTGTTCAAAGCAGATGGTGGATTATGTGCTAATGACTGATGTTTGTAGTGTGTCCTCAAATGTGGAACTGACCGTGACTCGGGGTTCCGTGTTCGCGTTAATTCGACGACGCTATAATGATGTCAGTTGCGCTATATATTTCCTGAGGGATTCTGAAGCATATCGTGCAGTATATAACCAGCGAAACGTATATAAGTTGCCAATTCTACTATCGTTATACTTCGAAAACGGTCCTCTGGTGCTTGGAGCCGCCTAGATTGCCAATATAGCGAATAATACTCTTCTGTAGCATTAGAAGTCTACGTATGTTAGTTTTAATGATTGTGCATAACACCAAAGCGCAATAATATAAACGTACATTAAAAAAAATTGGCAGATCTCAAGTACCATGGGAATCGATGTTATGCGAAGCATGCGGAGGCAAGGTGACTGGGTTGTAATATTCTTACTGAGCGAAACGTCACAAAATGACGTTAAAGGTATGTACAAATGTTGTACGCACACACATATGTTGAACAGTCGCATATGTTTCATATAACCAGTTGTTTACAGTCGCGTAACGATGCCAACAGAAACATGGGTACTACCTGCACCAGAAGCGGTAATATGATATGTAGCACTTGTGCTTGCGAGGGTGGCAGCCCTGGATAGTGCTTCGTGGACCAACTACAGTGGATGGCGCTTAAGCGATTGACGTTAACCCGACATGACGAACATATGTAACGTTTACAAAATTGAAAAAAAATGGCTGATCCCTCTGTCAAAGGAATCGGTATAACACGAAAGTGAAACGCGTATTCACAGAAGTAGTTGAGCGTTTATTGTGCATTGTTTCGCCACAAGGGCTGGGAAATTAATGCTACAGCAACAAATTGTATTGTGACGCGAAGAACGGCAAGCAGCTCGAAACATGCAGCGCGCACCTCAAGCAGAAATGACGCACGAAATTAAAATACACAGGACGAGCGCGGACTGTCACAGCTCGACACTTAAAGCGCGCTGCTCTAACACAAAGAAAGACGCACGAAACGAACGCACAAGTATACACAACAGCGCGAACTGCCACAATGGTTACTTCGTGTGTGATCAGCGCGCTCCTTTCGTAAACGAGGCCGCTGCGGCCAGCGAAGCGACCTTTAACTTGTTGTTGTTGGTGGTGGTTAGAAGAAGAATGGAAAAAGGCACCTAATTTCTGCAGCCCAATAGGGAGCACGGCACAGTGCCTTGAGGGGGAGGGGTAAGTGGGGGGAAAAAGAATAGTAAAAGAAGAAAAAGAAAGCGGAAAGGAAGGAGTAGGCGCAGCACCCAACAAGAAGAAGGAAGCAGATAATTAAGAGAGAAAAAATTACACCATCTCCCGCTAAAGGGAACCATGTGTAGATGTGAAGCAGCGGGCGCTAACGCACAGGAGAAATCTCCCACCGGCACCACCTTGCAGGTCAAAATCCAGTGCCATATATAAGGGGTGGCCAGTGAACGGCTGTGCAGCGCGAGCAGTCGGTTTTTTCAACCAAGAAACTCGCTGGCAGACGCTGCCTGCGTCGGCGTCGCGAGGCGAGAGAGGGGGGAGCGTAAGAGAGGAGAGGAGAGAGAGGGGGGGACGCGCATGCGCAGTGGGAGTGTGGACGCCGCGGGCAGGGATGCCTAGAGGAGAGAGGGGGGGAGCGTAGGAGAGGAGAGAGAGGGGGGACACGCATGCGCAGTGGGAGTGTGGGCGCCGCGGGCAGGGATGCCTAGAGGAGAGAGGAGGGGAGGCGCATGCGCAGTGAAGGTGTGGTTGCCGCGGGGAGGGATGCTTAGAGGAGAGAGAGTGGGTGAGGAGTTTTTTTAATTAGGGATGCTTAGAGGAGAGAGAGGGGGGTGAGGAGTTATTTTTAATATTTTTATGGGTTTGCGCATGCGCAGTAAGGGAGGCCACGCGGCACACCACCACCACCACCACCACCGGATTAAGCTTCGCCATAAGATGCTTCACATCTAAAAGATAGGGAGACAGTGGAAGCAGGTCGAGGACGGGGCACCGATCGCCGAGAGCTACGAGGCACCAGGAGATCGCGGACGGCCGGGGCCGATCGGCGAGAGCTACGCCGGGGCCGGGAGATCGCGGACGACACAACCGTTCAGCACGAGTTCCTCCAAGCGAATCCTCTAACTTCAAAGCGAAATGGCGGTGGAAGCACTACTCACAAAGCGCCCCAACGCGCCGATCAGAAGATAAGCGCGCGCGGACGAGCGGCCACGCCCCGTGGAGGCGCGTGCTCATCGCAGCGAGAGGCGCGACTACCTTCAGAGCGCGCACTCCGTGCCATCTTTGCGCCATCTCGCTTGTGATGACGAAAACGAGCTGAAGTCGATAAGCTATGAGGACAGCCAACGGTATACGGTGTATAAATAGCTTGCCGTGGCCGAGTGTTTCGCGCCGCGCGCTGAGGAGCGAGAGGTCGTAGGTTCGACGCCCGGCGAGGGAACTTTTTCTTCTAGTTTTTCTTTGATCCCAATATGTTAGTTTATATTTCACCACGTCATATCCGTGACGGAAATACGTCAGAGGAGCCGTGGTGGACCACGGCATAAAACACTTTCGTGTTAATAGCCAGCACTGGAACCACAGTTGACGTTTCACCAACATTACGCCTGCATAGGGTCTTTTTCCAAAGCAGTTTCGAGATCTGGCGTGGCTCTGTGGTAGAATACGTGATTGCCACGCAGATTGCTTGGGTTCGATTCCTGCTGCAGCTGACGTCAGTTTTTCTTAACGTTCTCATTTTAAATTACTAATGTCTGTCCTCACCGTTCCTGGGTAGACATATATTGTCAAACACCTGTGGCGCATACTCGCATACCGCGGCCCGTGGTATACGGGTATGTACCACACGTGTCTGCAGGAAAGGGTTTGACGACGTATACGACAAGATTTTCACGTTATTCATCTCATGACCAGCCAGAAATATTGATCAATACCTCTTACCCTCGCATACAAATTTTGGTATAACCCAAGTTAAGAAGGCGATCATGATAGCACCCAGACGTAGGCGGCTAGATAGATAGATAGAGAGATACGCCGATAAAAACGCAAAAGTGCTTACAGTACGCAAAGAAATGCTTCGCATTTAATTAAGCATTGTAAATCGGCCCTTTGTCCTTTGTATTGAATAGACTACGACATTGTGATGAAACGCCAGTCACGGAGCAGAACTTTTCACAAAAGTAATTTACGCGTATGGCCCACGTAAGTTGTGAGGAAAAGTACACGTGAAGAATTTTGTGATTGTCAACTATTTCGATCTTTTACCTTCAAAAGTGATTGAATTATTCAGCTGCAGTAGTTTGTTCTTGCCGTTGCAGTAGTTTTCTTCGCGTTGGTATTAATTTGATTTATCTGAGACCAGCTACATAACTTCCCCAGTAGTTCATTGAATTGCACGTTCCAGTTGAGCACCTCGTTTCCTGATATTGTGACAGTGCTCTCATCACCATATGTGACAAATTCAGCGTTAGTATCAATTTTTACAATGTCAATCATGTAGATAATAAATAAAAGCGGCCCCATAACACATCCTTGTGGCACCATCTTTTCAATATAAATGACGACATGCCAGCGTCCGTTCGCGTAAACACCCCCGTATCTGTTATTTAAGTAAGATTTGAACAAAGATAAACAACTACCACGTACTGCGTAACATTCTAGCTTGCCTAATGAAATATTATGGCTTGTCGAATAACGCCAGCGTATAGGTTTTCCTTTCTATGTTTTTTTATTAGGATTTCCTTGACACATAGTAGGGCTGTTTGTGTTTACCTATGTTTTGTAAATCCGTGTTGTACGATAGTTACAACACCAAACTTATCCAAGAAATTAACCATACGATGCTGTATAATTTAAAAGACCGGCAGATCCCACGCACTGTGGGAATCGATGTAATGCGAAGCAGCCAGCAAGGAGCAAATCATGCTGTACGTGGTATGCATGTCATTAGTTACATTTAGGGCCTGTCATTTGTGTTCGTCGTGCAGTCACGTCGCGCAATACAAATTTTGGTGTATACCAAGCTAGCGTACTGGACGCAAGCGCACCATGAGCGTGGCATTGTAGATGACATGCATGCCAAGATTTTCGTGTTACCACCTGCCACTTATGTTCGCTTAATTTTTTAACTCGAATCGCAGCGAGACGCGACACCAATCTGCCTCCGTTTGGCATGCGTTCGTATTCTCGCGCTTTGCGCATTGTGCAGACGCCGTCCGCGTTCCAGCGTTTAAATTGACGGACACTGTCAATTCCAAGGCGCGTTCCTCCAACGCATGTGCCCACTGAGACGGGGTCGGTCAGAATGGAACGTCATGCGCGCGTCTCCCTCCTTGCATGATTTAGAGACGCTGGGCACAGCACGCTACGTAAGCAAAGCGCGAGCACTGTAGAGTCCGACGCGACCGGCGTCCGTTTGCGCGCCCCGGCGCCCAACTGGCACCGTGACAGGGCACGGCTGGAGGGAGGGAGGGACGGACGGACGGACGTGAGCATGAGACAATTAAGGCGTATGCCTTAAAGATTTGACGTATATCAAGCTAGCGAAACGGCCACGAGAATGACATCCGCGTGGCATGCAAGTCATGTTGCACATGACATTTCCTGATTTCCATATTACCACCTGTCATTTGTGCTCTTCATACAGTCACGTCACTCAATACCAAATTTGGTGTATATCAAGCGAGTGAAACGGCCCCGAGAGTGTCATGAGCGTAGCATGCAAGTCATGTTGCACATGACATGTCATGATTTCCATATTACCACTTGTCATTAATGCTCGTCATACAGTCACGTCGTTCAATACCAAATTTGGTGTATATCAAGGTAGTGAAACGGCCCCGAGAGTGTCATGAGCATAGCATGCAAGTCATGTTGCACATGACATGTCATGATTTCCATAGTACCACTTGTCGTTTATGCTCATCATACGATCACGTCGCTCAATACAAAATTTGGTGTATATCAAACCAGCGGAACGGCCGCGAGCGTGCTATGAGCGTGGCATGCAAGTCATGCTTCACATGACATGTCATGATTTCCATATGCCCACTTGGTATTTATGTTCGTCATACACTCACGTCACGCAATACCAAATTTGGTGTATATCAAGCTAGCGAAGCGGCCGTCAGCTCGCCATGAGCGTGGCATGTAAATCATGTTGTACATGACATGCAGGTCATGATTTTCATATTACCACAAGTCATTTATGTTGATCATGGAGAAATGTCTCATCGTACCAATTTTTAGATAGATCAAGTTAAGAAAACGGCCTCAGGAGCACTATGGCCATGGCATGTAAATCATACTTTTCATGACAAGTTATTCATGATTTTCATGATATGACCAGCCATTCATGTTTGTCATACAGTCATGTTGTCATACCAATTTTGGTATAAGTCCCATTAACGATACGGCCAGGAGAGCACAAAGTCGTAGGCGGCTAGATAGATAGATAGATAGATAGATAGATAGATAGATAGATAGATAGATAGATAGATAGATAGATAGATAGATAGATAGATAGATAGATAGATAGATAGATAGATACGCTCAAAGTCGCCGAAGTTCGCTAAGAAATGCTTCGCATTTAAAAAAAGGGAACCATGTGTAGATGTCAAGCAGCGGGCGCTAACGCTTACACTGGCGGCTGCGTGGACGCTGGCGCTCATCGCAGCGTTGCGCAGGAGAGAAAACTGGGGAGACGCAAAGCACGCAGTGTTGGAGCGGTGTTTCCTACTGGAACATGCCAATCGCTGCTAATGGGCAATGAGAGACAGAAGACTCCGACTGGACACAGAGACCCGCAGTCCACTTTTAGTTAACGCGCACGCTGCAAATTTTTATTGTTCAACAACGCACAGAAGAAATCTCCCACCGGCACCTCCTTCAGGTCAAGATCCACTGCCATATATACGGGGTGGCCAGTGAACGGTTGTGCAGCGCGAGCAGTCGGGTTTTCCAACCAGGAAACTCGCTATACCTCGCGACAACTTTCTGTGGCAGCACAGCCAAGGCTACGAAGCCTAAGCACGCACGTTTTTACTACGCAGCATAAAGGAAGACATAAAAACAAAAGATATAATTATTATGTTCAAGATCGTTCCCATTGTTATCAAGAAAGCTTAATCCATGCGAGATTTTCGTTTTTTGCTGTTTCTAGTATTCTATTTTTTCAGGTGTCATTTCACCTTTTTCCTGCACCGGTAAACAACGATGGCGTCGCTCGGTTGCAGCAAGTTCACATCGAAGCTTGTGAGCGAGCATGAGTGCGTGTTCTTCAGGTGATTTGTATTCATCGAGCAGAAAGAAAAGAAGACAGCGGTGTATCGTCAAATATCTTGTTCCCCGCATATCCAATCACCAAGATAGAGAGAGAAGAAACGTTTATTAGTACATCCCATTAGTAACTAAAGTGGGTGGCGCCCTTCGTCCAGAGCTCCACTGGCTATAGCGACTCGCCGGGCCTGGTCCAGGGTTGCCAGTTGGCTTCCCAAGGCCTGATCCGAGAGTCGCGCCTCCCACGACCAATGTGGTAACGTGTGTAGTTTTATGAGTGCGGAGTTTGCCGCAACAGGGCGCGAGGTACAACTGTATGTAATGTGTGTCAGTGTTGGTATCCCTCCGCACCACGGGCACTCATCGCGATATTCGGAGGGGTGTATTTTAGAAAGTGTGTGTAGGTTGGGGTACGTGTTCGTCTGTAGACGGCGCCAGTCTCTCGATTGTGCTCTGTTCAATTTCGGGTGAGGTGGTGCCATAGTGCGTCGCTCCAGCCGTCGAGCTTCGAGAATGTCAGGTCGACCGCTTGGTCGCTCGTCGTCGTCAGGGGCTATGGTGTCTACAGGCGCGCCCGTCGCTCGGTATGTACTTGCGCGAGCGAGTCGGTCGGCCCGTACATTTCCGGGAACACCCGCATGTGCCGGGCACCAATTGATGCCGTGGTCAGATGCGATGTGCGAGCCTAGGATTCTTAGGACAGTTCGTGGTATTGTGCCATGCATGTAAAGTCGGCGTGCTGTTTGTAAATCCGTGAAGATGATGGAGTTTGTATACCTCGCTTGTCCGCATCTGTGATGGCCAGGGCAATTGCAGCGGCCTCCGTTGTTTCCACGGACGATGTGCGTATTGTCGCTGCCGCCACCAGTTGACCTCTATTACTGGCCACTGCCGTGTACATGCGGGACCCACTTGGAGTGGTGCCGGAAGGGCAGGCGTCCGTATACTATACGTCAGGATCAGTGCTGTGGTTGCGAAGCTTTCGTGCATGAGCTTGGCGTCGCGCGCTGTGGAAGACCGGGTGCATGTGACGCGGTATTGGTGCCACGTGGATCTGCGAGCGCATAGTCGGAGGGAGTAATTCTGTGCTATCTCCACTGTACTGCGGGGCGAGAGGAAAGCCAAGCTTGGTAAATATAGCCCGTCCTTGTGATGTGGTGTTTAGCCGTTCCCGCTGCGCTAGGAGGGTAGCTGTTGCATATTCTTCATAAGTATTCAGCATCCCGAGCTGAGACAGAGCTGTGGTGCTGCCGTTTTGCGGCAGCCCCAGGGCTGCCTTGCAAGCGATTCGAAGGAGTCGGTCCGCTTGCTCGATATCTGTCCGACGGGTTGCTTGATAGGGCAGTGCATAGGCGATGCGGCTGACTACGAAGGCGTGCACTAGCCGTAAGGTGTCAGCTTCGCGCATACCTTTTCTGCTGCGAGCGATGCGACCTAGAAAGAAGTTCTGTGCGGGTGATACCATCAGCGCAAGTGGTTGTTTCATCGCGATAGCCACCTTGAATGTGACGCCGGTGACCTGCCAGTCTTCAGCAAGACCAGCTGCTTGAAAGCAATATTGCGATTGAAAACTGTACGTAAAAGCAGTGACCCTTTTAGTAAATTGCGTCCCATACGTAGTCGGTATTTCGGTTGCTATTGCTGATAAAAGACGCTAAAGATCGAGTACTCTAACACCGTACCCGTCGGCTTCTACGGCGGGAGCGGTTCTTGGCGCTTTGCGATGACAGCGATTTTCGAGCATAAAATCACCAGTGCAAGGCTTCGCCTGGGCAACAGGCGCGTTCATGTCTATTATGCGGCTGTCAGTGCAAAAACAGCGTTCTTGACCGAGTAAGGAGTGCGTTTCTCCCGCTTGTATGTACGAAAGTGAGACGCCCGTTTGTGACCGGTCGTGGCCAAGATATTTGCGACCAGTCGATGCTTTCGCGTCCACAAACAAAATAGCGTGAGCGTCTCCAGATAGTTCTTGCGTCTCCAAAAGAAGGAAAATGATGATATCGACCCTGTATCCACGAAATTTAGGACATGGTTTCTTGCCATTGCGTTATATTTTCTATCACACATTTCCTGCTCGGGCGTGACCTTTTCTGTTTTCAAAAATAAATCTGACTGCTCCAATAAAGCTTCTTCCTGTGTTCCTTTTCAGTAAAGAATATTTATTGCTTTCAAAAAAATAAAGGAAAACCAAATGCAAGCATTACTATATGGTGCTCGCTTTGCAGGCGGGCTTGAACCGCTGGCAGGTAAGCGTTGTAATGGAATTCGCAGATGAGCACAGCAATGATACCATGTATTTTTCCTTCACTGCCGCATCCATAAGTATCTCAAGGCTTGTCATAGCTTTCGATTAAAACTATATAGAACCTATCTTTTAAAATACGATTTCAAAAATAACGTCATAAGCCTTGGATGTTCGTGCGAAAACATACATGTTGGATGCGCTTGCGAAACCGACACCGAAATCGCCCGCAAACGGACTACTTGGCGTAGTAACACATGTGCAGAAGCTCCGCCCACGTAGCTTTGGCTGTGCTGCCACAGAAAGTTGTCGCGAGGTATAGCAGACGCTGCCTGCGTCGGCGTCGCGAGGCGAGAGAGGGGGGGAGCGTAGGATAGGAGAGAGAGGGGGGACGCGCATGCGCAGTGGAAGTGTGGACGCCGCGGGCAGGGATGCCTAGAGGGGGGGAGCGTAGGAGACGAGAGAGAAGGGGGGACGCGCATGCGCAGTGGGAGTGTGGAGGCCGCGGGCAGGGATGCCTAGAGGAGAGAGGAAGGAAGGCGCATGCGCAGTGAGGGTGGGGTTGCCGCGGGGAGGGATGTCTAGTGGAGAGAAGGGGGGGAGGAGGTTTTTTTTATTTTTATTTTTTAAAGGGTTTGCGCATGCGCAGTAAGGGTGGTCACGCGGCACACCACCACCACCACCACCACCGGATTAAGCTTCGCCATAAGATGCTTCGCATCTAAAAATGTATCTTGTATCTTAAGATACAAGATACGGCGATCACGTCACCACCGTGTTGAACAATAAACTTTGGCTGAATTTGCTCCTCGAGCTGATACTGCTGCCACTACACCACCAGATTACAACTAAAGACTGCAACATTATTTTACCGTTCCGCCAGAAGTTTCCAGCGAGGGCAGGCGATGAGCTCTGACCGTCCGTATTGATAGAGCAGATTCACGTGAGGGCGCTCGCGTTGTCTCGACAGACAAGCGCCTACGCCAAGCCGACCTTTTATTGTCCGTGTTTCTTTATTTCTTTTTAGTTGTGTCAGTTTAATGATACTTGGCTCTTATCAACTCTCCTGTGATGCATACTCCAAAGTGTGCGGGGTCTTTCGCACAAATTCTGAAGCAGCTGTTGTGTCCTAATATATGTTCCTCTTTCGTTGTGCTTCATTACGAAGCCTGAAGGATGCAACGACTGGGTTGGGTTGTGTCTCGTGGCCTTTACACATGGGCAATTCGAACAACCTCATAGATGCTAGCTTGACTTACATCCAATGACAGCTGCAGCTAACAGCTCTAGCACCACCGTTACTGATGCTGGATCTTACAAAACAAGCATTCACCTATAAGAAGCTATGTTGGCGTACGTCTCTTTTCCTTATGTTCAATAAGTTTTTAAAATCATAATTTCATTGTTAGCACAAGTTTTTTTTAGCTGTCTTTGTCTTGCATCCCATACGTTACGTATCTCTGTGTATTTGTTTTCGGGACTGCTTCCTGCTATATGACTGTAACGAGCTGCCAGGATAAGCTCTCTGCTTTATTTTCACTTTTCACTCTGCGTCGTTTGTGCTACTGCTTACATACCTATATTCTACTTGAGCTTACTGCTATGTCAAAGCGATATTGAAAACAAGTATACAATAGTATGTGCGTGCTTGGAATATAAAGTAAGAAAAATTCTGTTTACTACTTCGTAAAAAACCGAAATTGAGTTTTTGTTATAATAACGGAAATTATTCGTACCCACCTTGAAGACGTTATCAAAGGAATTGGAGAAAAACTGTTATACCAATTGTCTTTTTTATATGATCGTCCCAACGAGCCGTTATACAATATCTTACATAGACACTGAAATTTCCGGAGTCATAACTTAAATGTTAATTGTCATAGCTATAAGATGATATCTCCCGTGGTGGCCTAGTGGTTATGGTGCTAGACTGCTGGCCCCTGGGGCGCGCCGGCCACAGTTCGTTGGAGGCAAAATGCTAGATTCCCGTGTGCTTTATGTTTTACAACCCCAAGTGGCCGAAATTTCCCGGACCCCTCCACTACGGCGTCTCTCACTGTCATATCGTTGTTTTGGGACGTAAAACGCGACATTTATTATTAGCTTGGTGGCCTACACACATGGACAATTTGAACAACCTCGTAGATGCAAGGGGAGAACCGGCGCCACCCGGCTAGTCCCTCTGGACTTCTCTGGACCGAAATAAAGTTTTCATCCTCATCAGCACCATTATTAGCTTGTGCTGGTGCCGCCTGTATTGTGTTTCTATACGTATCCACTGTATTTGATACGGAAGCGCTTGTCTGTTTTATTGAGGTATTTGGTTTCTTTTTCTTAGGCTTCAATCAATAGCGCTTGTGTCCAGCGGCGCTTTGTGCAATCATACAATAAGCCCAAAACGTTTCTCGGCTGCACACGTTCCCTCGTGAGAGGAAAATGTTATAAACTTGAACATTAGTTAGTACTTCTCTAAAGAAAGTGTTGCGCAAGCAAATAAGCACAATACGAAAAGACAATGCAGTTTTCTACCTTATACGAAAACACAATGCGTCGCAAAGGATGTCGCTAACACTAAGTTCTTGCTGATGTACACCTGTCCGGTGATCCGGTATTGCGGAGACCGTAATATGTTAAAGGGCAAGGTGTAAGTGCCCAGTAGTATTTTCACCATTGTGTGGAGGCGTCTTACTGAAATTATTGCGATCAGATGGCAACCTGCCAGCTGGTCGGCAAGCAGAGCGGTGACTCCCACCAATTACAAAAGCGACAAGCGAAAATTGCTATCGGCGAGGTGTATAAAGAGCTGTCGTGTTAAGCGGCTAAAGCGACAGTCAAATATTTGGCGATACTAAGATATATTTCATTGAAATAAAACAAAATCGGTCACAGTTATTGCATTTTAGAACCACATTTTATAGATATATTAACAAATTGGCGAATATATCAAAGTATCCTAACATAGTGTAAAATATGTGGCCCACTGAAAAGCCGACATGGACTCAAGCTCTCACACAGACGTTTATTAGCGTCCGCATGAGCCCAGAACATCCAAGATTCTTCTTTTTCTTTTCGTCGAGCGTGCTCACGATCTCACGAGCTGGCTCGCATGCAGGTTCTCTTCTTCTTCTTGTCAGATGAGCGCGGGAAATTCAACATTCCCGGCCGCGAAGTGGTGTCACGCCTGTAGTTCTAGCGGGTACAGCCTTTGTATGGCCCTAGTAGTCACAAGGCCGTCTTGTTGTTTTATCTTGCACAAGCGAACGTGACCATCATCTCCTTCGTAGACTTCAATCACCCTTGCGAGTTGCCAAACTTGACGTGGAAGGTTTTCAGCATGTACGAGTACGACGTCGCCCTCCTTAACTTTCTTCGCCCACCCTTTGTCGCAGAAGTGCGCTGATCTCAGTTGGAGCAAGTACTCTTTGGTCCATCGTTTCCAAAAGTTTTCTGTCAGGCGCCTTCTGTACTGAAGTCTCCGGGTGGCATCCTTACGCGTCGAGATCCCCGCTTCCTCGATGCTTCCTTGTGGTATCGCCGTGAATCTAGGTGGGTGAATCTAGGCATTTCTAGGTGGGTCATTTACTACTTCTGCATGTCCGGCTAGTAGATAGTCGCGTATCGTGGCGTCGTAAGTCTGCAGAAGACCCTCTCTGCTGGATAAGCGGCTCAAAAGTTTCTTTAGTCTGGTAGTGGCGACTTCCTTGTTGTCACATAGTTCAAACCCAGTTTTCCAGGGCAATGACACTTCGTATCTGCCTCCCCGCAGCTCTGTCGTTTCCTCGAAGTGTTGCATAGTTGAGCTCATCTCGATTTCCTTGTTTCCGGTATCAGATATGCCTATACCCTCTAGTTCCCAAAATGACCGGATTAGCTCTTCTTCAACATCTACTTGAGTCTGCAACACGCATACCATGACTCGGGAGTCAACTGCCTTTGACGACGAGTGTTCGGTGCTCCCTTGGAATGTCCATCCGAACTTCGAGTTCATGGCAATGAGTTTTTCCTCGTTATCCGGTCTGTACATTTCTCCTGTCATTACCGCCCACATCTGGTCAGAGCCAATCAGCACACTTATTCCGCTTTCCTTCTCAATGGATGCGTGGAGCAGCTCATCGGCGATATCGTGTCCGGTTGTCTTGAATGCTGCGACGAACACCGAAGCCATCGTGCTGTCTGATATTTCGTGGCAAATATGGGGTATCTCGATGGCTCTCAATGATACCTCGACGTCGGAGTGTTGACTTCGGAGGTGAAGCTCTACGATGCGGAGTCTTTTCGGTGTGCAACTGCTGACGTTGGCGAACGTGTTGATTGCTATAGTGGTGAAGCCAAGACACTTCAACTTCAAACGCCTTGAAAGTGCTTCGGTTACAAATGTACGCTCACTCCCTCCGTCGAACACGCCTCTGATGTAGCGACACGAATAATCGGTCACAGCCCATGCGCGGAAAGTTTGTAGGAACACGGAGGTCAAAGTGCCACCCCTTGCGTAGTTCTTGGTGGTAGCTGCACACACGGTCGCACTGCTGCCTTTGACGTCTTCACGCGCTCTTCGGCTCAGCTTTTCTGGGTCGCACATACTGGACGCATGACGACCTCTGCATCCCGAGCATGCAATTTTACGCCGACAATCCCTTGCTCGGTGGCCTTTAGTAGTGCATCGAAAGCAGCTCATGTCTGCGGAGAGAAGCTTCTTCTCTGCTAGCGGTAGGTCCCTGCGGCAGGACTCCGTGAAGTGCTGCGTAGAATTGCAAAAGGTGCAGCCCGTATCCGGAGATGGTTTTGACGCTTGATTATGAAGAACCGATGACGTTGGGGTCCCGTTGTGAAAGCGACGACCTTTATCTTTCGGATAGGCCGCTTCTTCGCATCCTTTCTGTTCCCCAAAGTCGCTTCTTTCGAGGCTCTCGAGTTCAATACAAACAAAGTGAAGGAGACGTTCAAGTTCCGTGGCATGCTGTACGTTGTTGTTGGAACCTTCATGTTGGGTCACGCAGGATCTATGATATGCTACGACGATGTCATGTGGCAAAGACCGCAGCAAAACATCGCACAGCATTGATGAAAAAGACGCTTTGCTAACGCCAAGCGCCTCTAGACCTCGCCTATTATTCATCACTTGGTCGTACAGCTTGCGGAGTTGGGCTACTTCCTTGCAAGACCGCACAGGAGTGAGCCTTCGCAGCCTCGAGAAGTACTCCTGTTCCAAGCGCTTTCTGTCGCCGAAACGCCTTTTCAGCATGGCCAACGCGTCGTCGTAACATGCTTCGGTGGTAGGAAGCCCCGCTATAGCTGCCGCTGCGTCGCCTTTCAAAAAAGAGCCTCAGATAATTAAATTTTTCAGTCGAGGTGAGATTTCCGTTCCGATTGATGAGCTGATCGAATTGCTCCCAGAATGCGTTCCACGTGCGCAAGTCGCCAGCGAATGGATTAATCGTCAGCTTTGGTAGCTTGGCTCCTGGCCTTTCAGCAGGTCCCATAACCGCCGGCACGTCGCGAACTTCGAGGGGCAGTAAAACCGCAGATGTTCCGCTGTGCTGTCGGCGTTTGCTCTGAAGCTCGGCTAATATTCGGGTCGCGTTGTCCTCATATTCAACGACGGTAGCGTACTCCGCTCCGAAGGCCTCTTCACTTATGTGGCTCTCTATCTCCCCGTTTATCTTATTCAGCTCGTCGTTGTTATTCTTTAGTCTCTCATAAATTGAGTCGATTTGTCGCACTGTCGCGTCATCATTGTCAAGTATGGCACTTGCCTCTTGAATGAGTTTGGTATTCTGGGCCCTTCGTGTGGTCCTCTTCGCCTTCAGCTTATCCATGGCGGTCAGCTGTCCGGTAGGACTCCGTAGTTCGTGGCTCTCCCAGTCGGTAGCCACCCAGCGATGTCCCTTGAGGGTAGCTCCGGCCGGCTGTCGCCTCCCGGGTTTCGGCACCAAATGTAAAATATGTGGCCCACTGAAAAGCCGACACGGACTCAAGCTCTCACACAGACGTTTATTAGCGTCCGCATGAGCCCAGAACATCCAAGATCCTTCTTTTTCTTTTCGTCGAGCGTGCTCACGAGCTCACGAGCTGGCTCGCATGCAGGTTCTCTTCTTCTTGTCGGAGGAGCGCGGGAAATTCAACAATAGAGTAGGAATGTGTCGTATTGGATACTATCAGTGTTGTTATGGCACAGCATAGCCGATCATGGCAACACACGGCAATGAAAACTCAAGGCGTACTGATCTGAACTGCGATCACATTAATGGCGACAGAGAATCCAAAGAAGAAGAAAAAAAGGTGCGTAGTGGGTCGCCCCTTCACTTACTGCTCGCCTTCTTTCCAAGGTCCCATCTTCCGGGCCTCAGTTGTGCTAGCGCCGATCTCCAGGCAGTATATATTTTGCAGGGGTCTTTTTTGAACTTTTCCCGCTACCCAGGCGTAACAGGCAAGTGCAAACAATTCCCTTATTGCCGAGGTAAACTTCTTCAACTTCTTGCCAGAGGCCACATAAAGTTCTCTTTGTTGGGTGTGTCCACAATCACGATGTCTCCAACTGCCACGTTACGGGAAGATCCAGGAGAACGATGTGCGGATTGTAGAGTGAAAATATACTCGTGCTTCCAACGTCTCCAAAAGTGACCCAACAAATTTTCGTGATGTTGCAAACCGCGTGAATATTCCTTCGCACTTGTGTGGTTCACTGAATCTTCTGTTGAATCACCATCCGGCAAAGTGGTAAATTGTTGACCTACAAGGAAATGTGCTGGCGTAATCGCGGATGGCTCACCGGCTTCAAGGCCGGCATAAGTAGGTGGCCGGGAATTAACCACGCCCTTGACCTCAGTAAGTAGCGTACTGAGTTCTTCAGCAGCAAGGCTATTTCGTCCGAGGACTTTCCGCACAGACGCCTTCACTGATCTAATCCGTATTTCCTACCAACTGCCCCAGACGGCGCAGGGTCCACGGTGAATTTCCATTTAATCCGCTGTGTCGTGAGGAACGACTGGAAGTTGGTGTCTTCGATCCGGTCCACTATCACGTTTAACTCCTTAGACGCCTTTTTTTAATGATCGAACGTTGTCTGAGTACATGACGGTGGGTAATCCTCTCCTAGCAATTAATCTGCGGTGTGCCAGCAGGAAGGCTTTCACAGTCATGTCGGTCACCAACTCCAACTGCATATCGCCCGCGTTGATACACAAGCAAAATTACAATGTACATTTTTTGGTTGCATTGTCCGGCTTTCTTGGCAAAGAGTGGTCTTGCGAAATCCACACCTGTAGTGTCGAATGCCTTGGATCGTTCAATCCTGCAGGTCGGAAGTGGAGCTTGTGGCGACGAGCTTGCCTTCTCTCTATAGAAAGCACATAGCGCACAACGGTTTATGACCGTCTTCACTGTTCGGCGACCTTGTATAAATTAGAAGCACTCTCTCAGGTGGTTTAGCGTGACGGTCATGCCTCCATGCATCGGGCGAACATGGGAATCTCGAACTTCAAGAAACGTGAAATAATGACCGTCAGGTAGCACCAATGGGTGCTTTGTTCCAGGGCATTCATTGGGTTTTGTAGCCTTCCACCAATTCGAAGCAGGTTTTCTGCATCTAGAAACGGTCATAAGTCAGTCACCTTTGAACGTTTTGGTAGCACCTGCTTCTTAAGAAGCGCTGACATTTCATCACCAAAGGCTTCACTTTGAACTTGGTGTATGCAATAACGCTCAGCTGCCAATACTTCCTCTGTCTTCAGACGTCCATACCTTGGGCCACTTTTATTAGCGTTGTGTATGAGGCGCCGTACCGACGCCGTGACTCTCAGCAGTTTGATGAGAGAACTGTGTCTTGTTACGTCTAAGATTGGCACTCTCCTTCATGCGTTTTGTCACCAACTTCAATGGCCATATCTGCCGAGTTGATTACTTCATGATCCTCTTCAGCGGCTAAGACTTTCCTCAGTGGCCATTCAGAAGGACTTAGGCCCGTATTCTGAAACGCTCCTTACCTCAGTGAGCGGGCCTTAACTGCTTGAGGACGCCTTATCACGTATTCTAGAATGCTCCTTACTAAGGTTCCCTCACTGAGGCCCTCCTTGGTGCTCCCTCAAGTTAACGTAGCGCTAGGGCTACCTTCATGCCTCCTTACCTTGCTACTTGCACTGGAAGGGCGCTTCCCTGCAGTACTTTGTCAGCGACACTGTGTACGACTTCTTATTTTCGATCGAAGCCTCGTATTTCTGCACAAGCTGGCTGTTATTGTATCCTCATCGTTGTTCAAAAATTGCTTGCCAGGCGTATTTTCTAACGTGCGGCTACACGGCAGTATAAGACGGTGCAGTGCGAAGAGGACAAGGTGTTTTACAGGAATAGAGGAAAAAACAGGAGACACAAGGAATGTGAGACGGTACATAGAGAAAGGCCCCCTCATCACCCACCGTTCGTGCTCGCGTCTTCCAAGAATGACAGCTCTTGTTTGGATTAGGCTAAGGATGTCTTCGAATGCGTGGGCATTCTCCACATGCCATGCCAGCTGCTTCAACAATGATGCAGGTGCGGTCGTCCGGTTAGGAGAAAATCACGTGTGTTGTATACCAAACCCAGAGATGCAGCCGCATGCGCTACAATGTATGCCCAGCAAACCTTCGTTTCCTTTTTTTGCGGATTATCTCAATCACTGGGATTAGTAATCCATCGTGACACCGGCGAGTGACCTACGCCTGAAAGCTGGTGGTGGTGGTGGTAAACATTTATTAAACAGAGAGGTTGTATAGGGAAATAAGCCCCTAGTGGGTCAGCTCCCTTACAGCACAAAGTGGAGTCCCTAGTCAGGGACCCCATTGGTCGTGGCCGCTCTCCTGGCACGCCGGACCATGGCTTGTTGGGCCGGAAGGTCCTGGCAGCCGAGCAGGGCCGCCTCCCAGTCCTCTCGAGTTGGGTTGGGATTCGGGGGTAAAGAAGGATTGAGCTGGCATGCCCATACCATGTGGTAGGTGTCAGCCACCTCCGCACAGTACTGGCAGAGGCCGGAAAATTCAAAGTGCTTAAGCACTGCCGGGCACAGTAGCGTATTGGTGAACAGTCGGAGAAGAATTCTCTCGTCCGCCTTCCTGAGTACATTGCAGGGCGCAGGAAAGCGGCGGTGGGAGTCCCGATAATGGGTAAGTATCTCTCTAAAAGTCAGGAGAGCAGCGTTCTCTTCTGGATCCGCTTACTGTGTGACAGCAGGACTATTTTAATGCGTAGGAGAAGCAAGCCCGAACAATGACCCTTTTGATTGTACGAGCCAGGTTCGTATGCCCCGCAAACATGATCACTGGGGAAATCGAACTCACGTGTTATGACCAGGGAGGACAGACAATCGTGTTTGTGACAACTCGGAATGTAACCCCGAGGCACCGCGCTGTAACACTACTAAGAAATCGTCCACATATATCTGAATACTTTCAGGACTTGGGTTCCTGGGAACCGCTGGTGTAAGATTCTCTCGTTTTGTTAGAAAAAGGTCTATCCACAAAAGCGCGATGACACGCCCGTTAGACACGCCCTCGTTCAGAATGTAAACAAAATAATTTACTTGGACATATGTACATTCGAGACAAATTTGCACCGAATTGAGGAATTTTCACAAGTTTAACACTGCTCGGTCATGAAAATCAATCTCACCCACGTATTCAACACTTTAAACTATCTTTATTACTCGCACCCACATAACAGGCCGTTGAAATGCATCAATGAAAGCAATGAGCTCCAAGGTTGCTCGACCATCCTTTTTTGCTGATGCAACAGGCGAAAGTTAAATAAAGCGGAAAGGATGTGCGCCTGCGGCGAAAAAGAAGTGTACATGTTATTATTCATCGGTATACATAAAAAATATTCCTTATTCTTGCTTAAAAAGGGACGTTTAGTCCGTATTTCACACGTACTCTCGATCCCAGGCTTTCAAAACACGCTCCTTACCTTACTGAGGCGGCCCTTAGAAAAGGAAGGTAGAAAGAAGCTTTCAGAATACGCTGGCTCCCTCAAGGAGCTCCTTAAGATAAGGAGGCATGAAGGGCTCCTCACGTAAGGTACGGAAATGGTCTGAGGTAAAAGAGTTTCAGAATACGGGTCTTAGCCGCAGCCAACTCCGTCCTTGCCACCAAACGTTCTTTTGTATCAAGGCGTCCAGCGATTCACCCTTCGTTAGCAAATCCGCAGGATTTTCATCACCTGGGCAATGCTGCCAGCTGCAATCCCATATTTGTGTCAATGCTTTGATTTCAGCGATGCGGTTTTTAACGAAGACTTTTTTGCTTGCATGAATCGGCTTGAACCCAATTCAACACAACTGTAGAGTCTGTCCACATAAAAGAAAGTGGTCTGTCAAAAAAGGAGCATATGCTTTTTCTATATATTTCCACAATCTACTGCCTATCAGTGCTCCCATTAGCTTGAGGCGTGGGAAAGAAAGCGGCTTCAATGGGGCAATTCTTGATTTCGCAGCAATACGACTTGTGCTGATGTCGCTGTTAGCTACCTCAGTGGAAACATGCGCACGCTCCATAGGCTTTCGCGCTTGAGTCCACAAAATTGTGTATTTGAATGTCAGGAATATCAGCTGCCTCTGACGTCAAACGCCGGGGACCATTGACCGTGGGAAGGAGAACCAAATTACTTCTCCAGCTCGTCCACTGTCGTGCTACATCATCTGGCAGCTCTTCATACCAGTCGACTTTACGGTCCCATAGCTGCTGAAATAACATCTTCCCACGTACCACGAAATGAGCAACTAGTCCCAGTAGGTCATAAACTCTCGACACTTTGCAGAAGAAAGCGCTTTGTATCTTGAGCCTTCTCCAGGAATGACAAGTATTTTGAGAGCTCTAAGTAAGGCGATCAGTCTCCATGTTCCATGTCATTCCGAGGACTTTTGTATTGAATGACGTTTGTCCGCTCTTGTTAGGTAGAGCTAGCTCGTTTGAGTCGAATATGTCCTGGAGCTCTTCACAACTTCTTCTCCATTTTCTGAGTGGCATTACAGCGTCATTCATTATTTCCTTTGCGGCGGTGTAAAGCTGTACAGCTGCTTGTAAATTATCCGCTCGAAACAGCAAATCGTCTACATAGAATGACTTGGCAAGTAGTTGCACAACTGCGCACTGCTCGTTTGCTACATCTGTTTGGAGGTGATGTTGAATGATCGCTGTAAGCGTGAATGAGCTTGACGTCGATCCGAAAGGTACTCTTGTCATTCGCCATTCCTGTATGCCGTCTTCCCTGAATGTTAACACCGGCTTCTCAGCAAACCACAAGAACCTGGAGAGATCTCTCTCTTGTGCTCTAACACCAACCTGTAGGAACGCTTTTGCTATGTCTGCAGTCATTGGTACTTTGTACCAGCGAAACCGCGTGAGGACTTGTAACAGTTGAGGATTCATATTAGGGCCATTTTGTAAGCAATCATTGAGAGATTTCTGGTCTTTTGCATGCGACAAGGCATCAAATATGACCCTCAGCTTCGTAGTGATCAAGTCCTCACGGATAACTTCTCGG
This sequence comes from Rhipicephalus appendiculatus, assembly GCA_030522465.1. Lineage (NCBI taxonomy): Eukaryota > Metazoa > Arthropoda > Arachnida > Ixodida > Ixodidae > Rhipicephalus > Rhipicephalus appendiculatus. The sequence continues at coordinate 97,627 of JALIZH010022907.1, forward strand.
TGCGGCATGTAGTACGTACGCTCGTCATCGGGTTTCCTTTTGGAGACTACTTCCACGTATTCCGAGTCCACAGACTGCCTGATGGCGTGGTCATATGGTTCAGTAGCCCTCTTTTGTTGATAGTCGCTGTACAAGGCGTGAAGACGGTTACGTGCTCTGAAGTAGTTGTCTTCAATAACCTCTATGTCAGGTTCTTTGCACGGCACTGCAACTTCGTACCGTCGACCCTTCTTTGCAATATTCTCTAGGAACCTGGACAACGTGCTTGAAGAAATTAACTGTTCTTCCCCTGGGGAGATGCCCATAACATCCAAAGTCCAAAAGGACTGTAGGTCATCATCGATCTCCTCTTGCGGGGGTATATCTGTTCTTAATACACATACCATGACCCTGGATGTGATTTGAACAAAGCTCCTTTTAGATGCGAAGCATCTTATGCTCGGGGCTATGTCCGTCCCTCCCGCGTCCTGCGTCCCCCGTCCCGCGTCCGGCCAATTCATGAAGTAGGGAAGCACCCATTATGCGAACCAGAACACTGTAGTAATATGAAGGCCGTCAACCATACGACAGTCATCAGAGGCATGGCCGAGAGCACAGAGAGGCTGCTTAGCAATGGCTAGGCAGGTGGTGTCTGTTGCCCAGGTTGACCCAATTCCTTGAGTCATGGCCGAGAGCACAGACAGGCTGCTTAGCAATCGCTAGGCAGGTGGTGTCTGTCGCCCAGGTTGACCCCATTCCTTAATCTTGCTTGCATGTGTTTGGAGGAGCTTAGTCCGTCCCTCCTTCCCGCGTCCCGCACCACCACAGCGCATGCGCGTCCCCTCCCCCCTCTCTCTCCTACGCTGACCCCCTTTCTCTCCTCTAGGATTCCTGTACTCTACGGAGAGGCCCCCGCGTCCCACACCCCCCACAGCGCATGCGCGTCCCCTCCCCTATGCTCTCCTACGCTCACACCCTTCCTCTACTCCAGGAATCATCTACTCTACGGAGCGGCTCCCGCGTCCCACACCCCCACAGCGCATGCACGTCGTCTGCCCCTCTCTCTCCTCTCCTACGGTCCTCCCCGTCCTCTCCTCTAGGAATCCTCTACGGAGCGGCGCGCACGACCGGTGGTGTGACAGCTGCATACTCCGCTGGGGGGCGCCGCGGCAGTTCCGCGGTATGAAAATGACGGAGCGCGCGCGCCTCATTCTCTGTCCTGTGCAGCGCCGGGATGAGCGCCCGGACCGCTGCCGTGAAATGAGAGCGGCGACGTTCTTCCCGCTCAAGCTAATTATCTCCCCGCTGCTTCGCATCCACACATGGTTCCCTTTAGCGGGAGATGGGGGAATTTTTTCTTCACAGGTCCTTTTAGCGTCCAACCCGATAAGGTGTTAATAGCCACTAGTCCCTCAATTTATTGGATTCTAATCACTTCGGCAGTTATCATCTTCCATATTTGGTCTGATCCAATAAGCAAGCTTATTCCAGGCCACGGAGGAAGAAACATTTAGGAGGTGCAACTCCGCTCCTTCAGGCGACCAGATGACGTCACACTGCCGGAGAGCCACTTCATGCTGGAGGCGTCTCGCGACAGAAAAGGGAATTACCGCCGTTTCGGTTTTCGAGGGAACCGTTCGCACGCTGTTACGATCGGCCTTGGAAGCTATCATGGCAGAGGCAGCAGAGAATGCTCCTGTCAATCAAAAGTTCCTCCCGGGTTCGCTGCCTTTCGGGGGCGCAAGTTTAAGCCCATTTTCCTGGTATGCCCGCGAGCGTGCGGCGTGCTCCGGTGACCAGAAATCCAACCAGGGTTCCGCGAACAGCCCTTTCTTGCACGATGCTGCCGGCGTGGGACATAGCTGCTGGACACCTTCCCAGCAAGGGTGCCACGAACAGCCGTTTGTTGCAAGATGCTGCCGGCGTGGGGAAGAGCTGCTGACACCGTCCCAGCTACGCGGCATGTCTCTGCGGCTGGACGGAGCAATTAGCGGCTGCAGGTGTGATCGACAGCAGCAGCTACGTCTACAGAGGTCACCGACTTGGCACCAGTCCGGTTCCCCCTTCGGACACTTCCTCCTCGCCGACAATTTCGAGTCGTCTGGGCGTGGTACGGGGACATCCCCCCTGTGTGGGGCATTGGTGTTCCCCAATTGGACTTCTCGTCCTTGCCATTTTGAAGAATGTGTTGTGCGTTTCGTTACCTCCTTTCTGGGGGGCAGGACGTTGTGGCGTCAGAACACCTTATTGGCGGGTGTTGCTGACACCGGTTTGATTGCCTGAAGTTGCCAGACTCGGGGCTTTAAAAGCCGAAGACTTTTAGATGCGAAGCATCTTATGCTCGGGGCTATGTCCGTCCCGCCCGCGTCCCGCGTCCTTCCCGCGTCCCGTGTCCCGCGTCCGGCCACTTTCATGAAGTAGTGAAGCACCCACTATGCGAACCAGAACACTGTAGTACAATATAAGGCCGTCGACCACCACTACAGTCACCAGGGTCATGGCCTAGAGCACAGAGAGGCTGCTTAGCAATGGCTAGGCAGCTGGTGTGTGTCGCCCAGGTTGACTTCATTCCTTGATCTTGCTTGCGTGGGTTTGGGGGCGGGGGGCTTAGTCCGTTCCTCCTTCCCGCACCACCACAGCGCATGCGCGTCTCCTCCCTCTCTCTCTCCTTTCCTACGCTGACCCCATTTCTCTCCTCTAGGAATGCTCTACTCTACGGAGCGGCGCCCGCGTCCTGCACCCTCACAGTGCGTGCGCGTCCCCTCCCCCTCTATCTCCTCCCCTAAGCTCATCCTCTTTCTCTCCTCTAGGAATCCTCTACTCTACAGAGCGTCCCACACCCCGACAGCGGATGCGCGTTGCCTCCCCCCTATCTCTCCTCTCCTACGCTCACCCGCTTTCTCTACTCTTGGGAGCCGGCGCCCGCGTCCCACAGCGCATGCGCGTTCTCTCCTACTCTCAGCCCCTTTCTCTGCTGTAGGAATCTTCTACTCCACGGAGCGGCGCCCGCGTCCGACATCCCCACAGCGCATGCGCGTCCTCCCCCCCCTCTCTCCTGCGCTCACCCGCTTCCTTTAATCTAGGAATCCTCTACTCTACAGAGCGGCTCCCGCGTCCCACACAGCGCATGCGCGTCCCCGTTCTCTCCTCTAGGAATCCTCTACGGAGTGGCGCGCGACAGGTGGTCCGACAGCTGCATACTCCGCTGGGGGGCACCCCGGTAGTTCCGCGGTATAAAAATGACGGAGTGCGCCTTATTCTCTCCTGTGCAGCGCCGCGATGAGCGCCCGGGCCGCTACCGCGAAACGAGAGCGGCGACGTTTCTCCCCGCTCAAGCTAACCATCTCCCCGCTGCTTCGCAATCCACACATGGTTCCCTTTAGCGGGAGATGGGGCAGTTTTTTTGTAAAAACGCTCTCTTCTTTCCTGATCTGTCAATGTAAATAAACGTCTGTAATATCTCTCCTACGAGCGCCTTCCTCTCTGCTAAAGATGGGCTAGGGGACCGGTGGCGGGCCAGCTAGCAAAGATGAGACCCGCCGGACCCGAGTCGCAACAAACTGGATGGCAGCGGTGGCATAAGACGGATCCTCTGAAAGCGTCATGGAGGGGGCCAGCCAATACGGAACTGCCTACATACGGTGGGATCGAGTTCATCGGTCTGGAAGGCAACGCTGAATGAAGCTCGCTACCCGGATGACCTAACGCCGACGGAGGGCTCCTTGTGGCACTGCTGACAGCTCCGGAAGGAACGTGTCTGAATTCATGACTGCATATGGTAAGTGCATGGCTTTTCTTCGTAGAATATCACCAGGCTTTGTGTAGAAAGCAGTGATTTTTGGTACTGTTGACGGAAGTAGGGATAGTACGTCAAAGTTGTTTTGTTTGCGAAGAGTTAGCACTGGGGGAAGCAATGAATTTGAAGGCGCTAAAAAAAGCCGGAATTGTTACAGTTGGCCCGAGAGTTGGGTATCCAAATTCCCGACTTGAAAGGAAAGCCAGAAATCATTGAGGCGATCGAGGCTATTGGGGCAGACGATGATGAACTTGAAGAATGTTTAGAGGACATCGAGCTGAAAAAATTCCCCATCTCCCGCTAAAAGGAACCATGGGTGGATGCGAAGCAGCGGGGAGATAATTAGCTTGAGCGGGAGGAACGTCGCCGGTCTCATTCCACGGCAGCGGTCCGGGCGCTCATCGCGGCGCTGCACAGGAGAGAGGATGGGGGGACCGTAGGAGAGGAGAGAGAGGGGCAGGGGACGTGCATGCGCTGCGGGACGCGGGGGCCGCTCCGTAGAGTAGAGGATTCCTAGAGGAGAGAAAGGGGTGAGCGTAGGAGAAAGAGGGGGGAGGGGATGCGTATGCGCTGCGGTGGTGTGGGATGCGGGAAGGAGGGACGGACTAAGCCCCCTCCAAACACATGCAAGCAAGATCAAGGAATGGGATCAACCTGGGCGACAGACACCACCTGCCTAGCCATTGCTAAGCAGCCTCTCTGTGCTCTCGGCCATGACTCTGGTGACTGTAGTAGTGGTTGATGGCCTTCATATTACTACAGTGTTCTGTTTCGCATAATGGGTGCTTCCCTACTTCATGAAAGTGGCCAGACGCGGGACGCGGGAGGGACGGACAGAGCCCCGAGCATAAAATGCTTCGTATGTAAAAGAGGAACAGAAGCTCAAGCGCAGGGAAGAGATAGAGGAACAGAAGCGCGAGCAGGAAAGAAAAGACAGGAAGCGCAGGGAAGAGATAGCGGAACAGAAGTGCAAGCAGGAACGAGAAGACAGGAAGCGCAGGGAAGAGATAGCGGAACAGAAGCGCAAGCAGGAAAGAGAGGACAGGATGCGCAGGGAGGATGAAGAACATAACAGGAAGATGCAGGCATTACGCAAAGAGCTTGAAAGGTTGCACCGTGAACATGAGTCACTGCAGCAAAGAGGCCGGACTAGTGTAGATGTAGCGCTCGAACGGTGCGATGTAGCGGCGATGCCGTTTAAGGCCGAAGAGAAGGCTAGTGCTTGTGAGGGAATTGTAGAGGCAGTAGAAGCCCTAACCCGTTCCGAGGAAAGAGAGCTTGCGGTCAAATCAGGGTGCGGGGTTTCCGTAGTGGTGGAAACGGGGTTAAGGTTAACGGAGTGTTCCACCAAAAAATGAACCGTTACAGCCCTATAGACGATCTAGATGAGCGTCAGAGGCGGACAAAAGGCTCCAAAGTAGGCACCAAGAAGCGTGCAAGGTGGAGAAAGCGTCCGAAAGGCAAGAATGCGGCAAAGATCGTGATAAGTGCGACGCGTTTGAGGAAGGGCTTCGGACGGCGGAGCAAAATCGCGAGAAAAGTGTCGTTTTCATCTCTGATGGGTCTGTATCGTATGCGTCCGAGCCGCCGGAAAGAAAAGACGCGAAAAGCGCAATGTACGCGGCAGAGGTCAAATGATGAATTGGCAGGCAATCATAAAGACTGTGCGCGCGAGACAGCTGACGAGCATATTGGTGATGATGAACGTCAGAGCAGGACGAAAGGCTCCAAAGTTCGCACCAAGAAGCGTGCAAAAGGGAGAAAGCGTCCGAAAGACCAGAATGAGGCAAAGCTCGCGAACAGCGCGACGCATTTGGGGAAGAGCTTCAAACGGCGGAGCGAAATCGCGAGAAAAGTGCCGTTGTCATCTCTGACGGGTCTGTATCGTATGCGTCTGAGCCGCCGGAAAGAAAAAGAAAAGGAAGCGCATTGCACGAGGCAGTGGTCTATTGATGAATTGATAGGTAATCATCAAGACTGTGCGCGCAAGACAGCCGAAGAGCATGTCGATGATGAACGTCAGAGCAGGACGAAAGGCTCCAGAGTTCGCACGAAGAGGCGTGCGAAAAGGAGAAAGTTTCGGAAAGACAACAATGTGGCTAAGATCTCAACGCGTTTTAGGAATGTCTTCAGACGGCGGAGCGAAATTGCGAGAAAGGTGCCCTGTCGCAGGCGTCCGAGCGGCCGGAGAGCAAACAAAAGACAGGCGTATTATGCGCGAATGTGGTCGGAGGGCAAGGAACCTCCACATTATTGTTCTCGCGGCGCATTGGACAAGGTGCGGAACAGTAAGGTCGGTGGTTTTCGCGAAGTAGCAGAAAGGACCACGGAAAGTCTGCTTCGAGGAGCGTGGCGGGGTTTCGTGACAAGGGGATTGATTTTTTTTGTACACCCACTTGACGAGAAAAGCCTTCTGGGCGCGACCACCGCGAGTTCGACTGAAAGTTGTTGAGAACAGCTGTTAGCTTCTCAGAAAAGGTCGACTCAGGCCTGTTGAAAGGAATGTTTTCTTTGTTTATTTTTGTTAAGAAATAGTTTTCTCTTTTGATCTCCTCGACTCTCGATGTTTTAGTAACTAGTTCTGAACATTGTTTAGCGCTCTGTGGTTTTGCTAGCCGTTATGCGTTGGTTATCGTATCGGAAGGATATATTGTGACACGCATCAGAGCGAGTTAAGGGCTTAATAGATGAGCGCCTTGAATAAGGTTACGACAGCTGACTTAGAAAAGAGTTCAGAGCGTTTCCGTTGTATGTCATGCGTGGACGCAAGGAAATGTTAGGTCAGAGTGTCCCACTAGGTAACTAGCGGCAGCGTAAAAGTTCAGCCGGGAGCCTGCGGGAAAGGGAATAGGCAAAGTAGACAAAGCTATGCTTTGAGTGACTTTTAGCAGAGCCATGCAAAATTTGTTTTCGTTTCTTTACTGTTTTATTCGCATGCGTACTGTATTGAAGCGACTAAGGAAAGGTTATCGCGTGAGTCGCTCACTTGTTTAGTGAGAATTCTGACCGAAAAGGGTAGAGCTAGTTTAATCACACATCCGTGGAGTAGATGCTCGCAGTGGCACTAGTACGTGCACTTACGGGATGGCAGTTGTGAACAGCGTTCCTGATGTCGGGGCAGTATTTCTGCTGCTCAGAGGAACAGGTCTAGCTTCGACGGCGCAATGTTTTGTGGTCTAAAGGGCCAAGCGCAAGCTTATCTTGAATTTTGAAGCCATGTTTAAACTGCGCGAAGACGACAACACGTTAGACACATAGAACACGCACACACGAAGCGCAGGTGTGTGCGCGTTCTGTGTGTGTAACGTGTTGTCGTCTTCGCGCAGTTTAAACATGGCTTCAAAATCGATCAACCAACTAGCCCAACAACATGCATTACTGCAGTACTTATCTTCAATAATGATGACCGAGTCGTTTCTCCCCGATGGAACGAGAGCCTCAAATTGATTCTTGCTTTCATTGGCCGGCTGGTGCGTTGTATTCTTGTCTACAGTTTGTTAAGGTAGGCACACTGTGAGTGTGTCAGTTATACGGCTTTTATGTCTTTTCAAGAGTGGCTGCCTTTTGATGTTGCGAAGGGAGGGCCACAGCATTAACACTAGGATATGGGGGAAACAGCCACCATGAGTGGAGCTAAGCCTGGTGAATCTTGGTAGAGGATTGCCGTGTGCTTGCTTGTTTGTGGTTGCGTTTTCGGCGCAGTTTCCTAAAGTCCTCAAGCCATCAAGGGCTGGTTCAGCGAGGCAGACGGTGCCTTCGGGAAAGAATGACGGAGGATGTCACCTCATCCATGCAAGCGGCGCTCCCTATGGTCCTACTGCGATGTGAACATGGGCTCCAGTGTTCAAGCCAAGAGTAGTGGAGGAAAAGCTGCGTCACAGATCCCTCTGCACATTGCCTGCTGGAAACTGTACCTCGGGATCTTCTTTCCCCGGCGGAGAAGCTGTTACGATCGGCCTTGGAAGCTATCATGGCAGATGCAGCAGAGAATGCTCCTGTCAATCAAAAGTTCCTCCCAGGTTAGCTGCCTTTCGGGGGCGCCAGTTTAACCCCATTTTCCTGGTATGCCCGCGAGCGTGCGGCGTGCTCAAGTGACCAGATATCCAACCAGGGTTCCGCGAACAGCCCTTTCTTGCACGATGCTGCCGGCGTGGGATAGAGCTGCTGGACACCTTCCCAGCAAGGTTGCCACGAACAGCCCTTTGTTGCAAGATGCTGCCGGCGTGGGAAAAAGCTGCTGACACCGTCCCAGCTACGCGGCATGTCTCTGCGGCTGGACGGAGCAATTAGCGGCTGCAGGTGTGATCGGACAGCAGTAGCTACGTCTACAGAGGTCACCGACTTGGCACCAGTCCGGTTCCCCTTCGGACACTTCCTCCTCGCCGACAATTTCGAGTCGTCTGGGCGTGGTACGGGGACATCCCCCCTGTGTGGGGCATTGGTGTTCCCCAATTGGACTTCTCGTCCTTGCCATTTTGAAGAATGTGTTGTGCGTTTCGTTACCTCCTTTCTGGGGGCAGCACGTTGTGGCGTCAGAACACCTTATTGGCGGGTGTTGCTGACACCGGTTTGTTTGCCTGAAGTTGCCAGACTCGGGGCTTTAAAAGCCGAAGACTTTTTGTAAAAACGCTCTCTTCCTCTTCATCTATCAATGTAAATAAACGTCTGTAACATCTCACCTACGAGCGCCTTCCTCTCGGCAAAAGATGGACTAGGGGACCGGCGGCGGGCCAGCTATCAACGATGAGACGCGCCGGACCCGAGTCGCAACAACGCGTTGCTCGCGTTCCGCCGCAGTCACAGGAGCGTGACGCTTAGTGCATTCGCCCGCGTTCATTTATTGCTCCAACTTTTCTCTACAAGACTTGCACCCGCTGTTGAATGTTTCAACCATAGAGTTTCCTATAAATTCACTAGAGGGAACTCTGGCGCTAGTGTCTATGGGGGGCTGAAACACACGGCGCTTCAGCCAGCATGGGAATCATGGGTAGTACACAAATTTGCCTAGTCTTGCCTAGTCTTCGTTCTTTTGGCTGCGTGTGGCCCGAATTCGCTTTTGCCGCAATACAAAGTTCAACAAAGGCTTAGCAGTTACGCTTCACCACCTTGACCTTTTTAGGCTCACGAATTCAAATACGCTCACGAAGTTCACAACGGTCCATTCTTTTATCTGAAAGTGAACAAATAGCAACAATAAACAAAGCCACAAGTGCATTCGAAGCCGGGAAGCACGAAGACTAGGCAAATCCGTGTACTACCCATCATTCCCATGGTGGCTGAACGATCGCAGCGACAGAGTCCCCTCTAGTTAATTTTAGGAAACTCTATGGTTTCAACGACGCACCTGCGTCCCATCTTAAGCAATAAATAAAAAAAAGGAAATGCCTAAGAAGAGCATACTGTGCGCAGAAGCGCTATTACAGCGTTCTAGCAGACGCTGACCTCAGCTGTTACATCCAGCTGTTTCTAAGAAGGCAATCGGTCGCATATCTGCGTTCTTCGCTGCAAATGTCGTCGACGATAGCCTTGTGCCGGCCATACTACTATGTTTTGCCTTGCCTCAGACAGCGCCTACTCTACGTTGAATCGGCCGCATGTGGTTGGCATTGATAAAATAGAGGAGGCGCTGCGCGAGATATGGACACCATCGAAAAAAATTACACCATCTCCCGCTAAAGGGAACCATGTGTACATGCGAAGCAGCGGGCGCTTACGCTGACACTGGCGGCGGCCTTGACACTGGCGCTCATCGCGGCGTTGCGCAGGAGAGAAACCTGGGGAGGCGCAAAGCACGCAGTGATGTACCGGTGTTTCCTACTCGAACATGCCAGTCGCTGCTAATGGGCAATGAGAGAAGACTCCGACTGGACACAGACACAGAGACCCGCAGTCCGCTTTAGTTAACGCGCATGCTGCGAATTTTTATTGTTCAAGAACGCACAGGGAGAAATCTCCCACCGGCACCACCTTGCAGGTCAAGATCCAGTGGCCAGTGAACGGTTGTGCAGCGCGAGCAGTCGGATTTTAAATGCGAAGCATCTTATGAAGGGGCTTGATCCGGTGGCGTCCGCGCTCCACTGCGCATGCGCCTATTCTCTCTCCCACTCTCCTCCTTTACGCAGGTGTTCGGTCGCCTTCTTTTCTCCTCCCAGCGCTGCGGCCGCGCACTCTCCTCCTTTACGCCGGCGTTCACGCAGGCCGTCGGTCGCCTTCTCTTTTCTCCTCCCCTCGCGCTGCAGCCTGTAAACCCACTCCCTCTTCTCCCTCCCGCATTTCATATAAGCGCGTGCGCTCGGTCGAGGAAGTTTCGCTTGAATCGTGCGGTCGCTCCGTCGGTTCCCGCTCGCTGGAGTTGTCTCGAAAGCCTCCCTACCCTCACCGCAGACTCACATTGTCTCTCTTTATCGGAAGCGGTAGCTAGACGCCGACGCTTGGCTTCAACGGCCGAGTTAACGTAAACAGAAACTTGGTGTGCCCCCCCCAATGCTGCTTCGCATCCCCTCATGGTTCCCTTTAGTGGGAGCTGGTGTAATTTTTTAACCAAGAAACTCGCAAGCAGACGCTGCCTGCGTCGGCGTCGCGAGAGAGAGGGGGAGCGTAGGAGAGGAGAGAGAGGGGGGGGACGCGCATGCGCAATGGGGGTGTGGACGCCGCGGGCAGGGATGCCTAGAAGAGAGAGGGGGGAGCGTAGAGAGGAGGGAGAGAGGGAGGGGACGCGCATGCGCAGTGGGGGGTGTGGCCGCCGCGGTTTGGGATGCCAAGAGCAGAGAGAGGGGGGTGAGGAGGTTCTCGTATCTTGTTTTTGAAATGGATTGCGCATGCGCTGCAAGGGAGTGGTCAGGACGCACACCATCACCACCGGATTGAACTCGGCCTTAAGCTGCCTCTCATCTAAAACATGATCTTGTGCTGAACCAGGGGCCACAGCCAGCGGCAGCACCTTATCGTCGGCACAGGGCTTTTTCGTGCATAGCGTCGCAGTTCGTGCACAGCGTCGCATATTCAGCGCACCCTAAAAGACACTAGGGTCTTTAGAATTACGTATATGTGTATATTCTAATAAAAGAACACACGACCTGATACGCACCTCAGATATGCGTAGTCTTTGCTTTTTGATTGAAAATGTTCACAAGTATGAACGCAAATACCAGTTCAAGATGGCTGGACTTTCAGAAAATGGTTAAACTTCGGCCGAGTGGCTGAGTGGCTGAATCGGGTGACAGACAGACAGACCAAAATTGCTGCGTTGAAGTATCCAAAGAAAGACTATCGTCTTTAAAAAATTAACGTGCCCGCTGCAGGAAACACCGCTGTCTTCTCCTCACAAACGCTGCTAAATAGATGGCCGGCGCGCGCGCGCTCGGCCGCGCACGGCAGGTAGCGTTTTGTTTTCTTCTTTCTGCGGTTGCGGCTTTGTGCCGCAAGGCGCCGCCGAACTGAAATGCCTCCGTCGGAGTTTGTTATTTTTCTATTTTGTGTGACGTTATCTGGACGCCTGCGGACGCCCGTTATAACGGGAGTTTCATTTCCTAAATGTTTCTTCCTCTGTGTTCCAGGCGCGGCTTGCGCAGTAGGAATGGTAAGGTCGTCCGCTAATTCGCCACGAGATTTCTGAGTGGCACCTTCTCGCGTGTGACGTCAGGGAGAGGACTCGGATACAGCTCTTCGCACGCGCGCTCGCTACGTGAAGGCTGCTCGACGCTGCCGGCCTGCCTGTCGTGCTCGAGTTATTGAAAAATTAGTGGGCAAGTTCATAAAGCAATTTGTCCTCAATGGTCAGTCTCGGTGGAACAGTGGCTAGGGTGCTAGGCTGCTAACCCGAAGGTCGCGGGTTCGATCCCGGCCGTGGCGGTCGCATTTCGATGGAGGCGAAATGGTAGAGGCCCGTGTACTGTGCGATGTCAGTGCACGTTAAAGAACACCAGATGGTCAAAATTTCCGAAGCCCTCCACTACGGCGTCTCTCATAATCATATGGTGGTTTTGGGACGTTAAACCCCAGATATTATTATTAATTTGTCCTCAATTGTTCAAGCAAAATCCCCAGCGAAATCGAGCGGAGTTGCCGTCAGGAGCACGTTTTGTGTCGATTGCTCCTGGTGTCGTCTGTTAGCCATCAATCTGTACATCTGCTTCTATGGGGGATATTTCTTTTCGCGACTGTTCTATGGCCATGGCGCATTCAAAATGACTTTCCTGCCCGTTTTCGATCACTGACTTCAGCGTTCGGGCTTCGGCTTTCATGTCTGCGTTAAGCGCAATAAATGTATAGCGCGTGCTGCGCGTGTTCGGTTGCCAAGCCTGCTCCTTCGGTTGAATTCCACTGTTCGGAGTTTTAAGCGCATGACAAACGACGTGTGATGACATTCAAATAAATTAAATGGCGTTATCAGCAACAACGTTTAATTAAATCCACAGTTTCAGCAGCTGCTGTGCAAGCGCGCGTCGTAATTACTTTAAAGACGATATAAGCGGGGTGAGTCAAAAAGGGGATTCACGACGGTGATACGAAATATTGGTAGGTTGTCCGGACTTGTTTTCTTTTTTTTTTTTGACATATTTTAATCCTAACGTTAAATCGACGTTTGTTCATTCGCTCACGGTGGTCTGAAAGTATGCTGAACAGAATTAGTGTGATCATACCAACTTAGATGAATGGAAAGCTTTGGCATCGAAAGTCGTAATAAGATGTATTTGCAATAAAATACTGTAAATCAGTCTCAACGGTCTACTCCTGATGGGGCTTGGTGCGATCACTGTACTGAAAAACTCGGGTTCCTTATGCATTTGCCTAAGTTGCACTCGAAGGCGAAAGTGATCTTTTTATTCAGTTGATGTATTGTTCCTTCGCCGCCGCCCTCCGAATGCTTTCTGGACGTAACGTGGTTTTGCACTGCCTTCAGGATCGGAAGCATTCCAAGCTTTCTACACATCACCTGGTTTTGCATCGCCTCCGAGATCGGCCCACCAATCACGGAGGCAATACAAAGCGATTGTGTCATGTGATGACGTATCATGTGACGCGACGTTATGACCTCACAAACTTCGGTGGTCTGGGATGTCATGATGACGTCATGCATATGATGAATTTCCGCATCACTCGTGTTGACGCTGGCGACGCGGGACGCCGACGGTGAGTTTTCGCGTTTGATGGGGAATCATGCTTTCACCTTAAAATATTCACTCTTGTTACAGCACGGTAAAGACTAGCAATTACCCGCCAAAGGGGACAAAAGAATGGTGGGAAACAAGCTCTCTTTCCCTCCTCTTCCTGGACACATTCTCCGATATTTTCGTACTGTTTACCAAGCTGTAGTATTGGTGTCAAATGAAACACGAACAGCGGATCGCGTTGCCCAAACATTAAAAACTATAGTGTGCGCCATCATATCATCACCATTGTCTGGCCCGCACAGTCGAATAGGCAGCACTGCGCGATCGAAAGCATGAATGTGGCTCACGAGCGGCAAACTGCATGAGCGTATTTATCTGTAATCATAAGGGTCGAACTGGAGCACGCACACCCCAACTCGCGTTTCATTTGGAGCGATCTTATTCGCATCCAGCTCGCCCGAACTATGCTAGTTGTCCGCAAGAACCCGCTGGTCGATGAAGTTATCGATTTCATTTTGTCGGCCAACGTTGTGTGAGTGCAATTGGAATTTTCGTTCAATTCAAGTCTGTTTACACAATTATGATTTTTTCGAGCAAGCCGTAAAATTGATCGCACTTCGATTCCAAAACAGCGTAGACTCCCTTTAACTCACTTGGCGGGGGCATTCGCGCTTTCACGTAAGTTATGTCAACGCCGTCAAGGTTAGAGAGTGACGCTACGGAATCGGGGGCATGAACCTGACCGCGATGGCTGTGGGTATACACACGATATGTTAAATGTTAACGTTTCTTAACCTCCTGTAATGCTAGCAGTCATCTCAAGAAATATCATTAGCAGAAAATGCAGCTAGTAGTCCTGGAGCGCCGTGCGACGCGAGCGAACTATAACGAAAATGATGCTGTTTTAGCCATAAAGCGTAGCAGACGACAAAAGCCGAATCCCCGCCGTTGCGTCACCGGAGCGCCGTTCGCAGCGCCACCATCAGTGGCTCACCAGGCGAACACCATCTTTAGTTCACGAAGGTTCCTGCCAAAGGAACAGTGAGTATTCGTCACTGCGACATCTTGACAAATCACTGGTATCGTGATAGCTTCGATAACCAGTTCTTTGTCACTAAACTGACTTCTCACGTGCACTTCGACTATTTTACTTCGCCGTGGTTGGGAAGGTACTTCAGACGCATACGTGTTGATTGCCAGCTTCGTTTCTCCAATTACTTTCAACTGCAAACGCGTATTCCTTTATAAGTTCTTCCTTTATAACGAGCGCTGGCTGCCGCTGTCTAAGATTGCTCTTATGTAGCAAGCCTCATTTCCTCTTCCCGCCCAGGAACGAAAGGTCTGTAGATGTACACCTTTGTCAAGTTCGCAGCTCGTTACGGCAGTTGATCTTTCGCTCTGATCTGACTGTGTTTTGTTAAAACATGCTGTCGTTGTGTTCAATTTTTATTACTCCTTTCTTTTGCGTTTGGGTTACACATAGTTGTTGCGTGCATTTTTCATGCAAGACATGCGCTGTAAGCGTCTTCGACAATCTCTGGTTAGCTGTCCCGGTATCGTGCATTTATAGCACCTCATGTTTCTGGCTAGCCTATCTTTCTTCTCTTCGAGCGTTAGAGAACTATCGCATACCTCGGTTTCATGTCTGATGGATTTGCAGAAGAAGCACTCACCATATTTTTGCTTTAGAGTATGTGTAATGTCTTCATGACTCAGTAGCTTGCTAGCCAACACACATGTTTATTGCAACTTGCAATACAACGGAATGAACCGCACCGCACACACGCGGCGGTCTTATAAGCTAACAGAGAACTCAACAGTGACGTCAACGAGCCAGACACTTACACGTGCATCTTATGTACGACACGCGAAGCATAGAATGACGTCAGAGCACGCGTTCTATCTTAGGTGACATTACACAACACTCCTTTCCCCCCCCAAGCGTTTTTAGTAACGGTCAGGCGGTCGCCTTTGCCGGGTGCTGCGTCGAAGTTCCGGTTGGGAAGGTTGAGGCTCGCCCCCGCCGCAGTCCCCGCCTGAAGACGAAGGGCACAGTAGGGTGACCGGTTCTTTGTTGGTATTGTCTGCCTGCTCATCGACTTGCTCGGCTTCAGACGTCTCTCGTGCACCATCGATGGGTATAGGGGAGACCTGCGAGACACAACGTCTTGGGTGCATGCTGGAAGTTCGTAGTTTGCAGACGGCACCTGAACCGATGGCGGGAAACACTCCTGGAATGTTCGTGGTCTCATATGATCAACATGCACGTACCTCTCATCGTTCCCTATCCCTATCAAGTAACTGCTTAAACTCACGCGTTTGTTTACCTTACTGCTCAACCACTCTCCTTCCCCGGGGCGCAGTCCTTGCACGAGGACGTCTTCCCCTTCCTCAAAGTCTCTCCAAGCTCGCCGTCGCCGATTGGCTGACTGCCTTGTTCGCTCCAGTTTTGCTTTCATCCTTTGCTCGATATCTGCATGGAGAAGGCTCAACATGGTTCTAGGTTTCCACGATAAGAACAGCTAGAACGGCGTCTCTTCAGTAACGCCTGTTGGCGTGTTCCGATAATTGGATAGGAATTGGTCGATCCGGTGCTGGAGAGACTTCATCCTGCCCATTCCTCTGCTCGTCTATGACCTGCTTAAAAAGATTTTTTTTCAACGTCTGTACACAACGCTCCACGCTGCCATTCGATGTCGGGTGATAAGGCGGCGATTGAGTGTGCCGGATGCCATTCCGTCTCATGAACGTCTCGAAAAGTTCCGAGCTAAATAGCGGACCATTGTCTGTTACCACTTCTTCCGGTAATGCGCACGCGTGAAATACTGTGCGCAGTTTCTCTAGTGTCTTTTCGCTACTAGTTGACCTCATTAAAAAAAACTTCAACCCACTCGGAGTAGGAATCCACAAGTACTAGGAACCAATGCTGATCTCGATAGCAAAATCTAAGTGGACACGCTCCCACCGGCGCCCCGCCACTAGCCATGACATCACCGGAACTTTGGACCCCGCATTTTGTGTCAACTGGCATGTTACACACTCTAACGTTTTGCTCAACATCCTGCGTAAGGCGAGGCCACCACACGTGGCATCTAGACAGCATTTTCATACGTGCCAGTCCAGGATAGCCTTTGTGCAACAGTGATAGCACTTTTTCGCGGAGAGACCATTGTACTGTCACCCGGTTTCCCCACGTCACACATTCTCTGTCAACAGAAAGCCCGTTGCGTCGCACAAAATAGGGCGCCAGTGCATCGTCAGACACCTTTGAAGGCCAACCGCTCTGCGTGTAAAACAACACTTTTGACAACAGGCTGTCTTTTCTCGTTTCCCCTCTGATGTGTTCTGCGGAGAGTGGGAGCTCGTCTAGCATCGAAAACCCGATGTACTCCGGCACGTCATCAGAGTTCCGAAGCGGCAGGCACGAAAGTGCGTCTGAATTGCCGATATTGCATGATTTGCGATAAACCCATTTGTAGTCATAAGCAGCAATCTGCAGAGCCCATCGATGCACGCGTGCCTTTGACATAGCAGGAATCTGCCTATCCTGTCCCAATAATCCCGCCAGGGGCTGGTGGTCTGAGTATATTTCAAATTTTCGCCCAAAAAGGTACTTATGAAACTTCTTTAGCCCGTACACGACAGCCAGTGCTTCTTTTTCGATATGGGCATACGCCTGCTCTGCTTTAGTGAGCGTTCTAGAGGCAAAAACTATTGGCCTTTCTTCTGATCCTACCTTGTGAAAAAAGACTACGCCTAAACCACACGCCGATGCGTCGCAAACGAGCCCAAGCTCCTTTGAAGGGTCATAGTAGGTGAGTACGGACGTACTCAGCAGCCAGCTGTTGTATGCTTTGAAGGCTTTTTCGGCGACCTCCGTCCATTTCCCCCTTGGTATTCTCAGCTAGCAAGTCATGCTGTGGCTTAAGTGGTGCTGACAGGTTTGGTACGAACTTCCCAGAAAAATTTAACAAGCCTAAGTAAGCCCTCAGCTCATTCTTGTTCTTTGGAGTCGGTGCTTCTTTAATAGCACGCACCTTGTCCTCTGCAGGGCGGATTCCGCTTTCATCAATCACGTGACCCAAATAAGTCACAGCCTTCTAAAAAAAACTTGCATTTTTCTTTCCGCAATTTCACCCCTCGTTCCTTGGGCCTTGTCAACACAGCTTGTACCCTATCATAACATTCTTCCATCGTTTCCCCCCGCTATTAACACATCAAGATAACATGACACTCTGTCCAACCCTTTTAGCATGTCATCCATTACCGCTTGGAAAACGGATGGAGCACTTGTTATACCGTAAGGCATACGTGTGTACTGAAAAAAAAATCACGCCATATCCACGAAGTGAATGATGATGAGTGGGCGAAGCTCGATCGTTTTCATCCACGGCAGAAAGAGAATGTGTGGTTCGGAACGCGCTTATACTTCATGGTCATCAGCGTCATCGTCAACTTGATCACGTGAAGTGGGTACATTCCACTCTAGTGGAACGCGCTTATTCTTCATGGTCATCAGGCGTCATCGTCATCTTTATCACGTGTAGTCGGTACATTCCACTATACTGAAACGCGCTTATACTTCATCGTTATCACGTGTAGTGGGTACATTCCACTATACTGCGTCATCGTCATCTTTATCACGTGGAGTGGTCATCATGCATCATCGTCAACTTTATCACGTGTAGTGGGTACATTCCAGTATACTGGAACGCGCTTATACTTCATCGTTATCACGTGCAGTGGGTACATTCCACTATACTGCGTCATCGTCATCTTTATCACGTGGAGTGGGTACATTCCACTATACGTGGCTATCTGCCTACCTACCCACTACAACTACAGAGGAGGGACAGACCCACACCCTTAGGAGCTTCGCCCCTAAAAGGCCTAGGTGGGTGTTAACAGTGACCGAGGGTTGCGACTCGGGGTTCAGCTGCAACTGTTGGTACGCTGTCGACAGGTCAAAGACAGTAAACCACTTGCATCCGTGCAACGCTACAAACGTATCTTCCATTGTTGGTAGAGTGCAATAATCAGTTCTCAGACAACGGTTCAGGGTCCCTTTGTAGTCTCCGCATATTCGCACTTTGTTGCTGGCCTTCGGGACAACTACTAGAGGCGTTGCCCATTCACTGTGTCTTACTGGAACCAGTACTCCAGATTCCACTAGTGAATGCAACTCCGACGCTACCGCGTCGCTGAGTGCGAATGGCACAGGCCGATGTTTGCAGAAAACAGGCGTACAGCTGTCTTTTAGCACCAGTTTGACCGACGTGTCAGCTATCAGTCCTAGTGACGCATTAAACACTTCCGAAAATTTTTCGATGAGTGCGGCTGATCTATCAAGTGTGTTTGCTCTATCAAAGTTGATATTACACACGCTTGCCCAATTCAGCTTCAAAGCCTCTAGCCAGTTGCGGCCCAACAACAAAGTGTTACAATTTTTTTCCTTTCGGACTACAATCAGCGGCAAGGTCTCGGTTTGCCCGTCGTGCTCTACACGCACCGTCAACTTTCCGGCAACTGCTAGTGTGGAACCTACATACGTTATTAACCGTAAAGTACATCTTTCTAGGCGTACATCCGGCCAATACTGTCTGTACATTTTTTTCCGGCACAATAGACACAGATGCTCCGGTATCAACCTGCATAGTGAAACTCCTGCCTGGGATCTTAATCTCAACGTAGCCACCGTAATTACTCCGACATGAAAAAAATATGACTAAGCAAGACATAGTTCTCACCACTTTTATCGTCCCAGTCACCGGAGTCTTATTCTAAGCCAGTACGCTCGACAAGAGAGTGCACCGAACGTGGCGTTGTTCTGCA
This sequence comes from Rhipicephalus appendiculatus, assembly GCA_030522465.1. Taxonomy (NCBI): domain Eukaryota; kingdom Metazoa; phylum Arthropoda; class Arachnida; order Ixodida; family Ixodidae; genus Rhipicephalus; species Rhipicephalus appendiculatus. Next base: position 116,347 of record JALIZH010022907.1, read on the forward strand.
GACCGTTGCCAGGTGTCCCACCTTTTTGCAGGCACGACATCGATATTTGCTAAAAGGGCAGGTGGCGGCGTCATGCGTTGCTCCGCACCGGGAACACTCCGTCGATTCGCCATGCCGCTCCGCGTAACCGCTCACGACCCTTCTCGTACATGAGGTCCGTTGTGGGTGTTGCCGCACCAGGTTCACGTCACCGAGTTCTTTAGGGGAAATTTTTTCTGGTTTCTGTGCGAGCGAGTTCCCAACTATTCGCCAGGTCATAGGCAGCTTGAAACGTAAGGGTACTCTTCTTGAGGAGCTCTGCTTGTGCCGTTTCATCTCTCAGTCCGGCCACGAACCGATCCCGTGGGGCGTCATCCAAGAATTTCCCGAACTCGCAGGATCCAGCCAGCCTTTTCAGTTCTAACGCAAACGCGGCAACTGACTCATTTTCCAGCTGCGACCGACAGTTGAACCGGAATCTTTCCGCTATCACCAAAGGCTTCGTGGAATAGTGCCCTTCCAGTATCTCAAGCAGTTCGGCGTACGTTTTACATGCGAAGCATCTTATGCTCGGGGCTATGTCCGTCCCTCCCGCGTCCCGCGTCCCCCATCCCGCGTCCGGCCACTTTCATGAAGTAGGGAAGCACCCATTATGCGAACCAGAACACTGTAGTAATATGAAGGCCGTCAACCACTACCACAGTCATCAGAGTCATGGCCGAGAGCACAAAGAGGCTCCTTAGCAATGGCTAGGCAGGTGGTGTCTGTCGCCCAGTTTGACCCCATTCCTTGATCTTGCTTGCATGTGTTTGGAGGGGGCTTAGTCCGTCCCTCCTTCCCGCGTCCCACACCACCACAGCGCATGCGCGTCCCCCTCCCCCCTCTCTCTCCTACGCTCACCCCCTTTCTTTCCTCTACGAATCCTCTACTCTACGGAGCGTCCCACACCCCCCCCACAGCGCATGCGCGTCCCCCTCCCCCCTATCCTCTCCTACGCTCATCCCCTCTCTCTACTCTAGGAATCATCTACTCTACGGAGCGGCGCCCGCGTCCCACATCCCCACAGCGCATGCGCATCCTCTCCCCCCTCTCTCCTCTAGGAATGCTCTACTCTACGGAGTAGCTCCGGCGTCTCACAGCGCATAGGCGTCCTCTCCCCCCCTCGCTCTTCTAGGAATCCTCTACTCTACGGAGCGGCTCCCGCGTCCCACACCCCCCACAGCGCATGCACGTCCCCTCCCCCTCTCTCTCCTTTCCTACTGTCCCCCCCCGTCCTCTCCTCTAGGAATCATCTACGGAGCGGCGCGCACGACAGGTGGTGTGACAGCTGCATACTCCGCTGGGGGGCGCCACGGTAGTTCCGCGGTATGAAAATGACAGAGCGCGCGCGCCTCATTCTCTCTTCTGTGGAGCGCCGCGATGAGCGCCCGGACCGCTGCCGTGAAGCGAGAGCGGTGACGTCCCTCCCGCTCAAGCTATCTCCCCGCTGCTTCGCATCCACACATGGTTCCCTTTAGGGGGAGATGGGGAAGATTTTTTCTCTTGCGGCTTGGTCGGGGCCAATAAATTCAATAAAGACCTGTTTTCCAATGGCGGTGACAAAGACTGACACCTTCAAGTCTTCACTGATCTGGGTCACCCGGACGTAATGCTCCAAGCGTTCCGCATATAAGTCGAAGTCTTCGTCTCCCCCCTCCGTGAACGGCTCAAACCGACCAAAGGAAGCCATGTCGTGGTAATCCACCCAGACGCTTCCCGCTCCTAGAATACTGATGCTGTGACCTGGGCTACAGCAGAGGCCCGGCTATCGGGCGCGAGTAGATCCCATCTTCGTCGCCACTGTAATGTCTTCATGACTCGGTAGCCTGCTAGCCAACACACATGTTTATTGCAACTTGCAATACAACGGAATGACCCGCACCGCAGACACGCGGTGGTCTTATAAGCTAACAGAGAACTCAACAGTGACGTCAGAGAGCCAGACACTTACACGTGCATCTTATCTTATGTACGACACGCAAATCATAGCATGACATCGCAGCACGCGTTCTATCTTAGGTGGCATTACACAACAGTAGGTGCGGGCATGCAGCACAGATGCCGATGACACATGTTGGTGGTTTTAAGTGCGTTCTGACGATTTTTGTGTCCCTGATCGCTCTCGGCTTTCGATTTTCATGCGCGTAAACTGCAGCAAGCTCTCAAGCTCTTAACACGATGACACTGTTCCTTCGCTTGTAGCAACCGATGTTCGGAGCATGACTTCACTTATACGGCACTGGCGGTGAAAAGAAATGACGACCTCTTACGGCAGTGCTTTTAGTAGAATGTGATAGAGCATCGCAAAAAAGCTGCTTGTCGGCACCCCGAGGGCGTCGAGACCACGCATGTTCATCTGGACTTGGTCTTATAGATTGCGCAGCTCTTGTACGTCAGATGCCAGTCTCGCGCATCGAATGTCTCTCAAGGCTCGTAGGTGGTGTTGCTCTATTTGACGTTTTCCCCATATTTGTCTTTGAGTAGCTTGACAACGTTTCCGCTCTATGCGCTTGTAGTCGCAAATCCAGCGATTGCTGTAGCAGCTTCTCCTCTCAAGTAATTCCGAAGGTAATGGAACTTGTCCGTCTCACTTAGTGCCGCATTTGAATGCTCGGTGCCGTCACACTGTTCCCAGAAGGCCGTCCACTCTCGTATGTTTCCGCTAAAGGGTTCGATCTCCAGTCGGGGTAGGTGGGGTCCGATGTTTATGTTGCCGACATTCACAGGAGCATGGACGGTACTTAGCGGATTTCCAGCGTCGACGGCTCTTGTGCGTTGTTCATGTCCTCTATTCGGCACTGAAGACGTGGAAGTGTCAGTACTGCTTGATCTTCGTAGTCTGCTGATGCGGCGTATTCAGGCGCGAGCTCCTCCGTTGCAATCTGATCTTCCATTTCTTCCGATATCTTCTTGAACTTGTCATTGCTGGATGTCAGCAGCTCCTTCAATGCAATGAATGTCGCTCTATTGACGCTGTCGCTTTCCAAAATAGCTGTCGCCTCGTTGATTATCTTGGTATTCTGAGCGCGTGCCGATCATCTCTTCTGTTTCAAACGATCCATTGCTGCAGTGCACTCAAAGGAAACCTTGGGCTTGCGTCCACTCGTTGACGCTGCTGGGCGCGTCCACCGACGAGGCTTACCAAGCAGCGACGATTAGTCCTCGAAGAAATCGTTCTTGGCGGTGCTGCCGTCCGTGTCACCGATTGGCCGCAGATCTAGGGTTTCGGTACAATATGTTATGGCACGGCATAGCCGATAGCGCAGCACACGGCAATGAAAATTCAAAGCGTACTGGTCTGAACTACGATCGCTTTAATGGCTACAGAGAAACCGAAGAAGATAAATGGGCGCGTAGTGGGTCGCCCCTCCGCTTCCTCTTGGTCTTCTTTCCTAGGTCACAAGTGTTGTGGTATCTTCTATGTGTATCCATAGGCGTGGGCAGGCTTTCCCTTCAGGTGGGGGGCGACGGTTGATCGCAGCGCCCCCCCCCCCTGCCTATTATGTCAATGCATGGGGTTGACTTTGCGCCCCGCCCCCGAGTCGAAGCGCCTCCCCTCTCTATTATGTCAATGTATGGGACTGAATTTGCGCCCCTCCTCCTAGGTGACTAGGGGAGGCGGCAACCCACTTTGCCCCCCCTCTTGCGCACGCTTATGTCTCTATCTCAAATGCTGCTTGCCTGAGTATCTTTCCAAAATGACGACCTCTTACGGCAGTGCTTTTAGTAGAATGTGATAGAGCATCGCAAAAAAGTCTCGCGATACTATTTCCATGTATCTTTGCCCACCCTAACGTAGTGAATATTGTGCAACTGAACCAGCAGTATACATTCTAGGATAGTTTGAAACGGCTAATGTTACTTGCGCAGTCGTACGTTTTTAGATGCGAAGCATCTTATGCTCGGGGTTATGTCCGTCCCTCCCGCGTCCGGCCACTTTCATGAAGTAGGGAAGCACCCATTATGCGAACCAGAACACCGTAGTAATATGAAGGCCGTCAACCACTACCACAGTCATCAGAGTCATGGCCGAGAGCACAGAGAGGCTGCTTAGCAATGGCTAGGCAGGTGGTGTCTGTCGCACAGGTTCATCCCATTCCTGTATCTTGCTTGCATGTGTTTGGAGAGGGCTTTGTCCGGGACTCCTTCCCGCGTCCCACACAACCACAGCGCGTCCCATCCCCCCTCTCTCTCCTACGCTCACCCCCTTTCTCCCCTCTAGGAATCCTCTACTCCACGCAGCGGCCCTCGTGTCCCACAGCGCATGCACGTCCCCTCCCCCTATCCTCTCCTACGCTCACCCCCTTTCTCTACTCTAGGAATCATCTACTCTACGGAGCGGCGCCCGCGTCCCACATACCCACAGCGCGTCCTCTCTCCTCTAGGAATCCTCTACTCTATGGAGCGGCTCCCGCGTCCCACAGCGCATGCACGTCCCCTCTCTCTCCTCTCCTACGCCCCCCCCCCGTTCTCTCCTCGTGGAATCCTCTACAGAGCGGCGCGCACGACAGGTGGTGCGACAGCTGCATACTCCGCTGGGGGCGCCACGGTAGTTCCACGGTATGAAAATGACGGAGCGCACGCGCCTGATTCTCTCTCCTGTGCAGCGCCGCGATGAGCGCCCGGACCACTGCCGCGAAACGAGAGTGGCGACGTTCCTCCCGCTCAAGCTAATTATCGCCCCGCTGCTTCGCATCCACACATGGTTCCCTTTAGCGGGAGATGGGGAAGATTTTTTTACGGCATGATTGAGGCATGCACCGACAACCAAAGCAAGGCTAGGAATTTAGAAGGCGATGGGCAGGGAGACCGATAAAGTTATCGCGTTCTACTCTTGAAGGCGAAGCTCAAGCATCCTCCAATCTTTTTTTTGTTTTCAGCCTTTACCTCAGGGTTACAACCGTAGGGTAATTACGCTACTTGTAGGGTATTTTGGTATTTTTCGACCAGCGTAGAGTGGTAGGACAGCAAGCTATGAGCGCACCACTCAGTGCCGCTCTGGAGGTGTGTTTAGATTCCGTGGTCGCGCCCCGTCACGCGTCGCTGTAACCGGAGCCTGCCCGCGCGCAGGCATGCTTCTTCCCTAGCCCATCGGCGCTCCGGCATCCCTCTCTCCGAGAGAACGGAAAATAAAACTCAGTTATCGTTTGGGATTCGTGGCTTTCGGTTGAATCATTCTTCGCCTGCGCTAGCGTCCTACAGTGGTGACCCGGACGTGATCCGAACACGCAACCTTCTCCTAAGCGCCGGAATTCGACCCCAACCAGAAAAGGTCAAAGCAGTGCAAGAGTTTCCGACGCCTAACACCAAGCGACAACTTCGGGAATTCCTTGGATTGGTCAACTTCTACCGTCGCTTCCTGCCCCAGTGCGCTGAAACTTTGCATCCCCTACACCGACTGCTAGCGAATGCAGAGAGCAAGGCAGGCACCCTCATGTGGAGTGACGAAGCACGCAATGCTTTCCATCAGGTAAAAGAGGCTCTGGCGGGCGCCGCTTTGCTTGCGTACCCAAAACCAGGCATACCACAATGCATCATGGTCGATGCCTCAGACGCAGCCATCCGCGCGTTACTGCAGCGGCTGAACAATGGAGTCTGGCGCCCCACATCTTTTTCTCGAAAAAGCTGACTGCTCCAGAACAGCGCTACAGCACTTTTGGCCGAGAACTACTTGCCATCTACGCCGCCATCCGACACTTTCGTCACTACCTGGAAGGAGTGGATTTCTTTGTACTCACGGACCACAAGCCGCTGACGTACACCTTGAGTTCCCCAACATCGGACAGAGGCGCTCACACTGCCCGGGATTTGCGTCAGATGGTTTATATATCCGAGTTTACAACAGACATTCGTCACGTGAGCGGGGCCAACAATACGGATCGTAGACACCCTCTCACGCAGTCCTGTCAACGCCCTTAGTATTCCCGAAGGAACAAATTTGACTCGGCTGGTGGCAGCTCAGCGAGCAGATCATGAACTGAGCCACTTAGTCTCAACGAAAACCGCGCTAAAGTTGCAATGGCTGCCTTTACCTGACTCGAACGATCACTAGTGTTGCGACGTGTTAACCGGCAACCCTCGCCCTTTCGTTCCCTCGAGCCTCCGTCGAGACGTTTTCCAGTCGCTGCACAAGCTGGCACACCCACGGTGTTAGAGCCACGCAGAAACTTGTGACGGCGAGATACGTCTGGCCAGGTATAAATCGAGACGTGCGACAGTGGACGCAAGAGTGCATCGCTTGCCAACGTTCCAAAGTTTAACACCACACCCTAACGCCATTGGCAGGGTTTCCGGCACCAGACGCGCGTTTTGATCACGTGCACTTAGACATTGTGGGACCGCTGCCACCTTGGAATGCCCAATCGTATTTGCTCACTTCCGTGGACAGATTTACACGCTGGGTTCAAGACGTGCCCATAGCAGATATCACTGCTGACACAATCGCTCATGCGTTCCTCTATAACTGGGTCGCTCGCTTCGGCGCACCATCTACAGTTACAACTGACCGCGGAAGGCAGTTTTAATCTGCTCTTTTTGCTAGCATAACCCGGCTGATAGGCACCTCTCGCATCAGAACGACTGCCTATCACCCTCAGAGGAACGGCATGCTGGAACGTTTTCATCGCCAGCTGAAAGCAGCTCTCATGGCAACCGAGGGGCACAGCTGGACAGAAGCGCTGCCACTCGTCCTTTTTGGCATTAGAACAGCAGTGAAGTCTGACAGTGGCTGCAGTGCCGCAGAGCTGGTCTACGGGACCACGCTTCGCCTGCCGGGCGAATTTTTCACACGCAATGGAGATTAAAGCCCCATTTCTGCCGGAGACTACACCAGCCGTTTACGCGACATTATGGGAAAGCTTCGTGCAAGCTGCCTCGTCAACCGACGCCGCGACCTACTTATATGCACTCGGAACTGTGGCCATGCTCCCATATCTTTGTGCGGCACGACGCAGGGTCGCGTCCTCTCCAGCCGCGCTACGACGCCGTACAAAGTGCTCAGCCGCTCCAGCAAGCAATTTACAGTGGACATCCGTGGTCGACGCGACGTGATCTTACAGACCGCGTGAAGCCTGCCCATACTGAGTACTCAGAACAGGCATTTCCAGGGGTCATGGCCCCTCCCACCGGAGCAACAGCAGAAACTCCTACTTCATCACGAATAACGCGTAGTGGGACGCGTATCATGGTGCCCGTTCGTCTGAACCTTTAAAACTCACGCCGCCAACTCACTGGGGAGGGAGTGATGTGGTGCAAGCTATGAGCGCACCACTCAGTGCCACTCTGAAGGTGTGTTTAGATTCCGTGGTCGCGCCCCGTCACGCGCCGCTGTAACCGGAGCCTGCACGCGCGCAGGCATCCTTCTCCCCTCGCCCATCGGCACTCCGGCATCCCTCTCTCCGAGAGAACGGAAAATAAAACTCAGTTATCGTTTGGGATTTGTGGCTTTCGGTTGAATCATTCTTCGCCTGCGCTAGCGTCCCACAAATACATAGGGTAATTTCAACATTGTTCTGGTCACTGATCAGTAAAAAATATAGAAAATCCCCGCAACATATCTGAGGGTTACATTCCTGACGAGATCCGAAAACTAAATCTTTCTTTCGGTAAAGTTGTAATATCTTAGATCACATGTCAGCAGCACAGGGCAAAAACGAAAGATACTACGTCAATTTTTTTTCGTGGATGCTTTTTTTTCCTCTCCGCCGTCTACCAATTGTTCATTGCGTCGAGGGACAGCACGATACGCACCGCGCTCGAACAAGCACCTATAGCCATTCTCCTCGGCCCATTCAAGAATCGTGAAACAAGTCATTGCACTAGGAGCCCTCAAGAAACTGTCACCATGAAGTGAACCGCAGCTTTTGCAAGCAATTGGAGCGCCTCAGAAGAAGTGCTTTCACGGAACGCCTTCTCTCGTCGTTGACAGGAGTTCTCATCCAGGAGCTCATGTCGCCCAAGGTAAAGATTCGGCCTGAACTTAAGTCTAAGCTATCGGTCATCCCATATGTACATGCAGCCTCCTACCGAATCAAGAAGGCTGTAGGGCGTGTCGGCGTGCAGGTCGTGTTCTCGGCCCCATAAAAACTAGGTTCTTTGTGCAAACTTGTGAACGAAAGCCACATTTACGTCTACCCCTGCAGGAAGAAACACGTTTCGCTCCAGGTGGAATGCAAGACATGAGTAAGTACCAGATTCCAACAACATGCGGCAGGACGTACGTAGGACAAACCGGACGCTGCCTCAAGGACCGCTTGCGGGAACATGCGAATAACGCGAGGAACAAGCACGGCAGTACCCTGGCGATCCACTGTTCCAAATGTGGGTGCGCACCTCTGCTTCAAGGCACCAAGGTATTGCGCAAGTACAATGATAATTGTGCTCGTGAAATTTTCGAGGCTTTCACAATGATGCGTAGAGGCTCGACGTGTGTCAGCGCCCCATCAGTCTCAGTTTAAGACAAGGAATATAGCTTCTTACAACAATCGTAACGATACACCCTTCTGCTCTTATCTACCACGTGCTACTGCACTATCTTCCTTTCTGCCCCCCACCTTTTCGTAAGCTATATATTTGTGCATGCACAATGAAAGCCTTGCTGGCAGTCAATGCCCGTCCTCGAGTGATGTTTCTTATTCCGTGTTTGAATTAGCACTGTTTCGTTTTTCAGGTGGATCCGTGCCAACGAGTTCGCATCCATTCACTTCTAAGCAATGACACATACGGCTGTCTCTGGAGTTCCTTAGGAAGGCCGGGAATATTGAGCGAAACGATCGCCTACTCCAGAACTTCCGGGTTTGCCATTTGAAAAGCCACATTTTCTCATAAAACTACTGTAGCGGCTTTCGTGCTTGATATGGTTTAAATATCGCTCTGTACCACCTTTCAACTGGTTTTTCATCGAAAGCTGGTAGGAAACTTGTTTTCCACTCATCCTATATGTCGGTCTCGTGTCCAGCATAGTGAAGCTCGTACAAACTTCTAGCCCGTTCATTAAGACATGTACGCATGTTCCTGATGCAAGCACTAGATTCTTGCCACGAGTTGTCCTCACCTCACTCGTACAACTTGATCGAGTTCTCCAGGCTTGGCCTTTCACCATTAAATGGAACATACTTTACAATCTCCTGGTTGGGTCTTTGCTGTAGTTGCATGACGGCAAGAAGACTCCATGAATTACTGCTGTGGCTCTGCGTACCGCTTCTAACGGTGGAGCATTTCTATGAGGCATGAGCCAGCGAAACAGTTTTTCTTTGTTTTCCGAAATTATTGACGAAGTTTTCAGAAGCGCCAGCATAATGTATTCTTGAAAGTCGGAGTACTTCAGTCTCACCTTCACTGATGTCTGGTGGTCGAGTTCCTCCGATAGCCTCCAGGCTTTATGATCGACGAACTCGCGCAGTTCGGAAGTCGTGATACCAGCACACAACTCATACTTGATGCCTTCATCCACGTCACACGTCGAAAAATGTGGTTTGTCACTTGAATTTCAGGGTATCGTCAAAGTTTTCCGCATGTCCACATAATTGGGTTCTTGTTCCTGTCAGCTGCGCCAATGTAACACTCCAATACTGACAGGGACAGAAGATTTTCTTATTTTTTCTCTTCGCCCAGTTCTTCGCCGAAGCAATTATTCGTCGTCTTGAAGTTACAACACATGTAGTTTTCACAGACTCTACTGCGAAATCAGACGCTGTCGTTTTGCAATTTTCACGTCTCATTCTTCTATTACCAGTTGTTGGACGCTGGTGAGGCTAATATCCTGCATTAAAACGGTTATTTAAAGCCTCTTGATATTATCCTAAATACCCCTTTCATAAAATGTTCTATATACCTTACGTTAAAACTGTAAATACTGTTATGTTAGTAATAAAATATATGGAAGGCGTGCAGTGATCTATATTATTTGCTTAGTACTGGACAGAGCAGCTGCCATCTGTGAAACATTGCACCGATTTATCTTCATGTATGCAAATCATACTTATTTAGTAGAGAGCACGTTTAGGTTTTTCTAGGTAGGGACAGGAACATTTTGAAAAAAGCTTACAGGGGATGCGCAAATGTCCAACTTTCAACTTCGAAGCGAATGCGAATAATCAAAACCAACTTCTAATCGACTGCAATATCCAGCACAAATAGTACAGCTGCGGAGTTTCACACGAAAAAGATGTTTTTTGACCAGATATGAAAAAAAGTCACAGTTTCGCTACAAGGCGAAGCAATGAATGCGATAGCAACAAATTGGAATGTCAAGCGACGAATGGCAAGCAGGTCGAAACGTGCAGCGCGCTGCTCACGCACACATGGCGCACGAAAACAACACGCACAGGAGAGCGAACTAAAAACATTCACAGCTCGACACTTAACGCGCTGCTCAACCAAAAACGACGCACGAAACGTATTCGCAGGTACAGACGAGTGCGAACTAACAAGTGTCACAGTTGTTACTTCGCTGTGTTTGAAAAGCGTGCTCTTTTCACAAATGGGGGGGACTGGAGTGAGCGATGTGACCTTCGTGCGCCCGGTAACTACAACGCTATCGTTCCGCCGAAAGTCCCATTCTCCGCCACCGCGAGATAAGCGCGCGCGCCCATGGGCATCTACCCCCCCCCCCACCTTCGGGCGAAGTGCGCGCCGGAGAGCTAGGAGCGCCTGAGACCGCGCGTCGCGACTAACGCCGGGGCGCCCAGCTAAGCCCCGCCGAGCGCGGCCTTTGCGCCATCTCGCTGGTAGTGCTGAAAACACGCTGAAAACTCGCTGTATATAAATAGCTCGCCGTTTGAACGTTGGAGGACGTTCGCCTTCGTGGCTGAGCGGTTAGCACCGCGCGCTGCAGAGCGAGAGGTCCCTGGTTCGATGCCGCGTGTCGGAAACATTTTTCTGAACTATTTTTCTTTGAGGCTTTTATAAATATATAGATATATATACGGGACATGACGGCGACGGTGACGCCGACGGCGAAAACCAGCCGACAGTGTCCATATAATTGCTATCGCAATAAAATGAGTCTGTCGTACAGCAAATACAGAAAATATAGGCATTCTACAATACTATTACTTCAAGTACCAGATATCTAGTCCTTGATTGTTGTCACCAAGGGGGGCATAGCCACTCGGTATGTTCGCAAAGCAGCGACACGATTTAGGTATGGCCTGGTTTGAAAAGAGCCGCCTACTAGACACATTAGTACTGGTCACAGTTTAATTTTTTAAGATTGCTTTCTCAACTGAAAAGAGCAATGACAACTAAACGTCTTCGATGTTCACTGCAGGTGCTTCAGTTTAGAATAACCCAGCATAATTGTGGTTTGCCATACATTTTGACATTTTTTCTCAATTCGGCTGCGGCTCGCCACTTGTTTCGGTGGTTTTTGTCAGTATAATTTCAGCAGAATATTGCGACAATGTACTGAGTCTAGTAAGTAATGCCATGCTCTGGTCGTTACCCTTAAATATAGGCACAACGTTTTTATAAATGCACATGGAGGGAAGGGTGAAGTGAAATGTGAAAATGAAATCTGCTTCCTGAATTGTGCACCACATTTTGCCGAACTCGGCGCATGTACGTTAGTTCTTCGGACTTCAATACTCACCAATTTTTGCAATGTTCACATTTTCGAACACTAAAAGTGTCTTGCGAAGGGAGAGGTCTATCTTTGCAATATTCGCACGCCACTAGAACTTAAGAATGAGGCAACCGTTTCTACACAGGATCTGTGGAAGATTATGGTTTGCAAACATGCGAATTTTCGAAAACGTTGCTTTAATTTGTAGTAGCAGATATATCAATGCCTGGTGGCCTAATTATAACTTGTAAGAAAAGGGTGGTACGTCTTGTGCTATCAGCTACTATACATCGGCATATTATATATTTAGAAATAATGTGTGCCAATACTTCGACCCAAGCAGGAGAAGCATTACCCGCATTACAGCATGAAAGAAAACCAACAAAGAAATGAAAAATAAACGACAAACATGCGTAAAGAATGCCACTTGAAATGAAGAAATCACGTAAAAAGGAGGAGCAATCATACCTCGACATCGCTAAAATTCGCAAGAAAAATTGTTTGCCAATGCAGCCACATAGACTGCCGTGCTCCGCAATTTCCATACGGATATTCTGCCGCTGCTTTAATACACAAAATAAAACACCTACAGACATCGGTTTGGTACGTTACCTGGCCATGTATGAGGGTGCATGTACAGGTTCAAGTGTAGCAGTCTTATTTCCGAGTGTTCCCGGTAATATCTCTACTGAAACTGTAATAAAAAATACACAAGTAACTTAAACAAAATATACTCTTACGAGATATGGCTACTGTGGTGTGACTGTTTTGCATATCACTTGCAGGGAGTGTTGGGGAAAGAAAACCGACATTGCCCATTTGTATCAAAAAGCCACAAGGAAGCGCGTATGACTTTTTCCTGTGAAAAAGCTGCCGAACGCGGGGCCATTGCCTTTCCTGGGAAGGGGGGAAGGGTGCTTTAACATCTCAGCTCACCAGAAGGTTAGCAGTTCGCATCACGATCACAAACTACTTCACAAAATTAAGGAGAGAATATCGTTAATCAGTACTGCATAATCCTGCGAGCTGGAGGTAGTATTAAGTAAGAGAAACTTGGCATTCAATCGTTTGTAGCACAATGTTACTGAAATAAAACACTTGTCAGATAGAAAGGCTTCTTAGTCGACGGATGTTTCGTCTTCTGAGAAGTTTCTTTTTGTTGTTCTTTTGTGCTCATGCCATACTTCTGTAAATACCTGTGAGACCTTTTTATTACCGCTTTTTTAAGGGTCCTCTGAAATTTAACCTGTTGCACCTCCCCCCGACAAAATATTATCTAACCATGTTCACTATACGTGGCCTTGCTTTCCCTTAATTTCGAACTTGCGTAGCAATAATTTTCTTTCTCACGACTGTGTAGCCCGCTTGACATAACCTGAAAGACGATTTATATATGGGCAACAGAGATGCAACGCTGTCACTCTGGTAACAAATTTATACACACTCGGTGCACACTTCCATCGCTGGTTTCGTGCAACTGGTTTCGTGCAACCGCAATCACATTCCTTCCTATCCCCAGTGGCTTACGAATTGTTCATATTCTCAGAGTGAGCTCCCAATACTAGATAGTCTAAGTGGACGAAAATTCACGCTTGGCTCAAACACTCCTCCCGAATCTAACAGAATAATTCTCCCTTCCATGGCTGGCCATAGTTTAAAATATTTCCTCGTGATTGTATATTGCTCCACTTTTCAGGCTCCTAAATAAAGAAAAAATAAATGCCGTGTGAATCGTTGCCATCCTGGGCCGTCTGGTTTAACGCAGAAGTGATTTCAACATGTAAAGCTAACGTCGCAGTCTTGTCTTTGGTGTTCCACGGGAGGATGAAACCAGCAGCAGGTCGTCAGGTGCTGTCTTGGAAGCGGAGCAATGATCGCAAATATGTACAACTCGTCCGCAGCAGGAAGCACACCTGTCTTTCTTCGGAAGTTGACCATTCTTTCGTGTACCGATAATAAGCACGGGCGTACTAGTCTGGTCTGTCGACTGTGAAAAGCTTCTAGAGTCCTGTGTGTGCTAGTTCCTGGCATACAGAGGCGCGGATAGAGAAAATCATTGCGTCAGCATCACCTGGGGCACGCATTTGTGCAGGAACTGAAAAGGCAGAGATAGAACATTTTTGCAGCGAAGCTTGTTTTTGGTAGCAGATTTGCAGATGGCGCCACCACCACTGCGGTGGTGGCGCCATCTAGTTTGGTTGAACAAACCAGCTGCAGAAAATCGCCCATAAACGTCCGATACACGTACTCGTCTACCTCTGTGCGCTCCTCCGAACCAGCTGTTGAGAGCACGCGCTCGGCGAGTGCTCTCACCACGCCTTGCCTCCGCCCACATTGTCGCGCCGCATTACGACTGCTATTTGTCCCATGAAAGGCTCGACCAAGAACAGGTTCGCGGTCAAATGTAGGTCAGGCACGCGCACGCCTTGCTTCGCTTCCTGCCATTTAATCGCGATTGTGTAGAGAACTTGTTTCGCAGAAAATGTGGTGTCGGCGTTGATGGCATCGTTGGTTGTGAGCAAAAGGTCGACGTTGTCCGTGAGCGAAAATTAGAGATATATGCAAATGAATAAACCATAAATATTACTCTATCCGAGGGAGAATCGAACCAAGGCCTTTTGCGTGGCAAGCAGGTGTTCTACCACGGAGCCACTCCTGTGCTTGAAACTACTTCGTATAAAACGGAACAAGTGTGTCATGTTCTGGGAAAAATCTCCTTTATGCATATAAAGTTACGTAGAACGATCGTAGAATCGTGCCAGGCGCCAAAACGTAAGTGCGATACGAGTAGGTGGTTTAGAGCGGCTCACCCATTGCAAAGTGTGCAGCTGCGCAGGCGCGCGTAGAAAGATGCGGACGCGGAGTGAGTACTTTGCCATTGTGCAAAAGAAAGAATTATGACGACTTGGCACTTCACAACTGCACTTCACAACTGCACTTCACGTATACATTGTAGGACAGTTTTAAACCGCCAATGTTACACTCACACACACGTCCTTATCTTGCGGCATGGTTCAAGCAATGCGCATGTAGCATGATTGAGCTATGCCGGTATACGCGATGCGCAGCGGCTATAGGGGCGCCACTGAAAGCCGCGTAGCGGCGGCTGTCGGAACCGCAAGCGGGCCGCGTAGCAGACGCCTCCTTTCGCTGCAAGCAAGCATGACGGAAGTGCGCGCGTGCGATTTGCCGCTTTTGCGTGTCCCAAATAATTACTTTTGCGGCGATAGTGTGCGCAGAGGAGCCGCACTTTATAATGGTGAACCAATGCGTGAACCAACGTTTTTTCTCGACACAGTAGCTTCGTTTACGTGCCATGTTTTTATATAGTAGATTTTGAGGGAACGCTGTCGCACCGGCGCATGGATTTCACGGTTGTGGCCACGTGAAGAGTCAGCGTTGGTAAAACTTTGAAACCAGCACGACAAACTTGTGAAAAAATATCTCGGCAGCTTGCGCTAGTGGCGCAAGGGTTTCCTATTAGCATTGTTATAACCGGCAAGGCGGTCTGCAAGGTACGCTCATCGGCATGCCTTCCAAACGCAGTCCGCGTCCAGCAGCAGCGCAAGAGGTGTTCTTATGCGCTGCAAGGAACGCGCATCGGCGTTGCTGTTACACGCAGAACGCGTCCTGTGAAAAGACTTGACGAGATGCGCGTGCACGGACGGATATAAAAGGAGCCCATCGAGAGTGCGCTGGGGGCCTCTTGTCGCTTGCGAACTCTTCTAATGTAAAGACTCGTCTCTACGCCTAGTTTGTTTACTCTTGTAAATATGTAAATAAACGTGCCTTTTTTGTAAGCAAGAAGCCTCGCAAGAGTTCTCCTTTGCCGGAGCCTGGGTGGCAGCCTGTACCCCCTCCTCGGTGACATCAGCATGAAGTCATGTTACGAGGCATTCAAAAGGAGGTTGAATCGGTTGAATGTCCTGTCAAAAGCCTTCAATGCGCACAGGTGCCATATTTTACAGCCAATATGCGTATAGTTGAGGCGAGCGCACAGCGAACATTCTGCACCGGTGATCGCATTCCAGTGCCATCAATAGGTAGAATGCAGCCGATTTCGTGCAGCACACGTGTGATTCCACGGCGCTTTTGTAAAGGAGTCACCTGCCCCACATTCTCTGGCATTGCGCTTCGCGCCATTCGTTTTTCAAGAGAGCCTAGGCATCGCGTCTTATCAGTAATAACAACCTCATGTTCATTGTAGTGTCTACATTGCAGGCGAGGCGACCAAGTGTAAACGTAGTAGCGTTCGCTGAAGACGTAGCGACATAAATGGAGAAATAAAAACACGGTAATCGTTCTAACACTGTCGTAAAGAAAGCGCGATTGCTTACCTTCTGCGTCGGACAGCGCAATCCACCGCCTTCGCTCTCGCTCATGAAATAGCACCGGAAGCCTGTAGAAGTGCGTTCCTGGCGATTTTTTTGTATGTGTTTGAGCAGCCGACAACGCAGCAGTTATTTTTTGGCATCGCTGAAGCCCGACAGAGGCGTTAAATCACGATAAAAACACGTCCATCCGTGCACTCGCGTACACGCTCGCGGGAAAACTGCTCGCCCGAGCCCGCTAGCGCTTCCGAGCCGTGGCGGCAGATGGCGTCGTCGGCGCTTTGCGCATCGCCTATACCCTTGAAAGCGAAGCTCAACCGTGCTCCAAGCTTTTCACCATTGGGTAAAGGCACCTGAATTTTGATTTAACAATGCTTGCTCCGTTCGAATGAGGGTAGCCGAAAGAGAGGGCCTAGTCCATAAGGTTTCACCTACAGCCAATAGAGGTCAGGCCTTGAAGCGTCCTCCACCATCCGATTAGCCTAATTATACTTTTTGGGGTTACACGTGCGAAAATAACAATATGATTATGAAGCGTGCCGTACGGGGCAGTTCTTATTATTTCCAGCCACCTGGCATTCTTTAGTAGGCGCACAAATCTAAGCCCACGTGTGGTTTTTTGCCTCTGTTGCCGTAATCATATCAGCGCTCTCGAGTTTACCAGTGCGACACCTGTCGAAGCCGTCAGTGACGAGCGAGAAGGGCGGCTGAGTAAAGTGGACACACGTTTTTTTCTAGATGCGTTCTGGCTTGGATCCTAGCCACGCCCTATGTGCACACCGAGCGCCGCTGTCACGCACTTGGCCACGCCTTGTCTAGATGGCAGCATCTACAACAAGACCTGGCGTGCTAAGCTACCACAGCGAGTGCATTTTGTGTGTTTGTATACTGCAGTCGTTTGTCATGAGTGTGATAACGTTATGTCATATAAGGTCGGGTGAAAAGAAAATTAACTCTAAGCCCGATATCCACGACGTCATCCTCAACTTGAGTGGAGAGGGTTGTGGGGCAGAACCGTTTGTTGTAGCCTGGCCACCCCAATTCATTGGCTATTTCGTAAAAATAGATGTTTACCATACATACACGAGATCTGCGTAAACACGAGTAGTGGTTGTCGAAAAACCTGTTTAACTCCAACCTCTTTAACTCCTACTGTTCGTAATTAAAAGAACAGAACAGTATTGAAGGTTCAGTACGGAAATGGAGTCTATCTCATACTGCTTATGATTATGACGATGCTCTTTGTATGATTGTCACCTATCCACTCAAGGGGATCGGCCAAGAGTCGGGCGAGTCATACAGTCTGGATTTATTATTAATTTTTTAAGTGTTATTATAGGTTACAGCTGCAATTCGAATGAACCGTTAATTATGATAAATCCTGATTTTACATTTAACTATGTTGCGTAACCTCCCAATGACCAAATATCTTTTTACTAGGATGACAATGTAGAATTATTAGCGGTTGATTTAAGTACTAAACCTATTTCAGTCGCATATAAACTTTTCGACAGCATTGAATACATTCCTGTCCGAGTGACCCAGCGCAGAGGCCCCAAATGATAATAGAACGGTCGACGTAACTGGCAGACCAAGATTCCGCAATATAACTGTGTGAGGGAAAACGTCGGCAGCTCAGCAAGAAGTGTTCTATAGTTTAGGTCTCGTTGCAAAAGGAGCAAGAAAGAGAGATCACCAGGCGCGCTCTGTGCATGTATAAATTAAGATTTGGGATTCTGCATCGCAGTCTGGTTAATAGTACTTCTGTCCGTCTTGTTTCACACCATTTCCTGCTCCAAGGGAACTGAAGGTGCGGAACATCCGACGATGAAGCGAGACTTGGAGTAAGCACCGACAAAGCATACTTTCTGAATTTTGCCGCAGCGACCAACGCCGTATCTGGAAGGAGAGGAAGAACTGGACCTGCCAGAGAAGCCAAAGTGTCCGCAACTTCATTCCTTTGCGTCCTTTGTGTCCGGGCACCCAAATTAATCGCAGGTTTCGCAAATGATGTGGAACAAGTAAGCGCAATAATCTTAGAATATGCGATTCTGTTGGTGTAGATAGTGCGGAACAGAGTGATAATGAATCGGTAACTATAGCCGCAGAAGTTATGGGTAAGGGAAGCTTACGTAGGGCTAAAATAACAGCTAAGAATGCGGCCAAAAATATATGCGTATTATCGGGCAGTCTTACAGAAAACGACCAGTCTAGTTGTGTAAAAAAAATTCCCACCCCGGCCTTTTCTTCACACTGCGAAGCATCTGTTGCTATCACAACCGTCGTGGCAGTCTTATTTAAGTGATCCTGGAAAAGTCCATTCAGTGGATTCCAAGGAAGTAACTTCGCGTTATTGGGGAATATATCATCATATGATATGGCCAATTGTTATGCAGGTTTTAGGGTTTTGGTAGTTTGTGTTAATTGAGGCAAGGCCTCTGACCGGAACAGGAAGCAGCCATTTTCAAACACACAAAAAAGATTAACTTTATATAAGCACACAAGAGAAAAAGAAACGAAGGAAAAAGCACAAGCAACCGAAACCAATAGAATCAAGCTGAGCCTACGCTAATGCTATTACGACCGGTGCATTAAGACTTATCAGTTCCGTAGAACGTTCCAAATAAAGAAAACAGTCACCGGTCGAGTCGCTTGTGGTGGCTGGGGCGGCGGAATTGTTGTTGACACGTTGCGTCGTTGACGGCGCTGGCACTTGTGGGGCGGACGAGGCGGCAGGAAGGTTGAGAAGTTGCGGATGGAGGCGTCTCTTGGCGCAGCAGGCCGGCGACCTCCTTGACCACGTACGTAGCATGGAGGACGGCAGCAGACCCTTGGACTCGAGTCGCGGTAGCAGCAGCAGGAACCACGAGAGCCTAGTTCCGGAGACCCTTTCGACGCTGTCGGGCCCTTGGTACTCCACTCCGTAAGTCGACAGCACCGACCCTGACACCAGCGTCGTGTTCTTCTCGCTCTTCCGGGTCTCGCTCCCCTCCACCGTGGTTCAGCTGCCCGGACCCGCTGCTCAGACGATGGGGAACGACCCGCCTCCAGGATGGCCCGTCTCCGAAGACGTCTGGAGGTAGACGCTGTCGGGCCCTTTGTGCTCGGGTCCGTAACCCGACGGCACAGACCCTGGCACCAGCGTCTCGTCCGAGCTGTCCGAGTCAGACTGATTCGCCCCTTCCATCTCGTCGTCCTCCTCTTCCCCCTCTATCGTCTGCCGTGCCATCTTCTAATTGGCCGTGGCCACACGTGCCATGCCCCGCCATCGTCGTCTTTTTCAACGTGCCGCACGTGTCCGTCGCGCGGTGCTTCTATCGCGACACACCACCGCGTTTGGAACACATGCGACGCCACCACCACCACACAGCACTGAATGCACCGCGCTCGCACTGTTCGCGCACTCACTCATCATGTGATGTGCAAGTGCGCGTTTGAAAAGGGCGCGACGCAAACTCCCCGAAGAAGACGACAACTCGCGACGGTAGCACGTGTGAGCGCGGCCACATCTGCCCAATGAGGAGCCTCCACGAGGATTTGGAAGAAGAGCCAAGCGTGCAGAACGGCAGAGCCGGTAGACGTGGCTGAGACGGGACCGAGAGAAGAAGGTGGCCAGGGCGCGGGAGTGGCGGCCAGCAGAGATCCTGCATCAAGGCCGCTGCGGGCTCCCACCCGGACACAGACCCAGCTTCTCGTCGTCTGGCGTTGGCCAGGCTTGTCCCCGTCGTCTGGCGTTGGCCCGGCAAGCCCTTCGTCTCCGGCTTCGTGTCCAAGCTGCGGGCTGGAGAACGCCGAAAGGTCGCTGACCTCGACTCGCCGGACGCTTCCTTCCCTCTACCGCCTCTACACGAGTGAGCGTCTGCACCGCTTCTCAGCCGTCGCCGAGTGCGTGAGTGCATCCACTCCTTGCCACCAAAGCCTCCGCTGCAAGCTGCGCGTCCCGTAAATTGTTAAACTGCCTTTATCGTCTGAACATTCACTTCTAGGCATTGTCCGCGTCTTTTGAACTCTTATTAATCCTTTTAGCTTACCTCTAATTTTGTATGCTCTGTTCTTTTGTGTGTTTGTTGTTATCTTTTTGTCGGGTGTGAATATATTGAGTGTTGTGGGATTTTATGGACAGAAATGGTCTCGTCTCTGATTTATTGATGACTTTTGCGTCATCGCTGATTACACGAACCTACACGAGAGCTTACGAATTAAATAGCCTCGTGACAATTGGCGTCCGCGAAGGCAGGACCAGACCATTTGTGCCATATTTCCACACTAGGATTGAAAGATGAACAGGGCCGAGCTAGAAGAGTTGGCGAGGCGCATAGGTCTAGAAGGCGAGGAAATGGTGGCTTGGTGTGAGGAACGTGAGAGGCGCATTCGCAAGGAGAGGGATGAGGAAATTGAGTTTGAAAAGGTATTAAGAAAGACGGAAAAAGAAATAGAAGAGCTTAGACAAAGGACGTTTGAGTTGCGGTTTCAACTGGCGGAGGTCGCAAAAGAGGCAACAAAAAGTTAGAGAGCGGCAGGCGCAATTTTCATTTCATAGTGCCAAGGAGGCAGGTCCTCGATGTGTGTTCCGAGTGTAGGACCTCCACGAGCGAAGTCTCCCTGCTGGGTGGCAGTCTTAAAGACGCCAGCAACCACATTTTAGGTGCAGACTCTTTCCAAGAAGAGGAAAGAGACGAGGCGGAAAGCGAGGGCGAGGACAACCAAGGACTAGAGACAGTGCTAGATATAGCGTCACAGAACGCTTGTAACAAGGAACAGTCAGGTTCATCGGAAAGCCGTGCAGTTATGCGAACGGGTGCAGCTAAATGCACATCTATTGAAGAGACTCATAGTCCTCTCGGCAGCCCTGGTGAAAGGGAAGTAGATGTATCCAAGGGGTGCGTTATCGAAGACTGTGGGGTGATCATTAGAAACGATGCCATGTCTTCAGGTACAGTGAGTAAACAAACTTGCATAGCAACGTGCGTATCTTATATAGACAACTCTAAGGCGACAGCCACAGAGTCTTCCTGTGTACCACTGGCAGCAGTGACCGGGGACACAAGCATGGTCGAAGACCATACATTTAGCTCGCCTCAAAATAGCGCGACGCTTACTTCAGGAGAAAGTAGGGACAGTGGCGTTTCGTGTGAAGAGCAAGAGACAGCTACTAAAGCAGTCAAAGTAGAAAGCAGAAGTAACTTTGATTTAAGTGCAGATGACCGGTGCACTAACAGTGATCTCCAGAGTGGCAGCAGCGATGTAGTGCAGGGTTGTTTGAGCAACGGCGAAGCTCACGTGCATTCTGGCGAATCATGTGACGAAGAAGCCATTCTCGCGGAGACGTTAGATGCATGGTTGACTGATAAGCTTAGAAAAGGCGCTAACATGACTAAAGAGAGCATGGAGCGTTTTCCACCCGTCGTGCCTGGAGGATACACCTGCGGTTGCGATCTAGGCATTGCCGCACTGAGGCTGGCAAGTTGTCTGACCGTTGGAGTGTACTGAGGCAGAATTACAGACAGACGTCTGAGAGGAAACGCTACAAGGTATCTCTTTCGCATTCAGATGAAGAGAGCAAATATGCGGTTCGTCTAGTGTGGGACGCCATAAACTGAGCGTCGAGTTCAAATAACCGATCGCTACCTCTGGATTTTGACCATGGACGAGGAATTATATTGTTTGTATATATTTTCGGTCATACTCTGGCATTTGGCGTAAGTGTGACATGATTACAGTTTTGTCGGGACGACAGAAATGTGCATTGAGGTGTGTGGTGGACTTAACCAGCATATTTGTGGTGTGAACTTTCAAGGAGCATCAAGTGTGTTGGTTTCAGGTTGCAGTGGACTTTGTGCGGGACGTGTTGTGTGTGGTGATACGCGCACTTAACGGCAGTTTTTTTTCTTTGAAGAAAAAAAAACTTCTCTAAAGGGGGGCTTTTGTGATGTGCAAGTGCGCGTTTGAAAAGGGCGCGACGCAAACTCCCCGAAGAAGACGACAACTCGCGACGGTAGCACGTGTGAGCGCGGCCACATCTGCCCAATGAGGAGCCTCCAACGAGGATTTGGAAGAAGAGCCAAGCGTGCAGAACGGCAGAGCCGGTAGACGTGGCTGAGACGGGACCGAGAGAAGAAGGTGGCCAGGGCGCGGGACTGGCGGCCAGCAGAGATCCTGCATCAAGGCCTGCTTCGGGCTCCCACCTGGACACAGACCCAGCTTCTCGTAGTCTGGCGTTGGCCAGGCTTGTCCCCGTCGTCTGGCGTTGGCCAGGCTTGTCCCCATCGTCTGGCGTTGGCCCGGCAAGCCCTCCGTCTCCGGCTTCATGTCCATGCTGCGGGCTGGCGAACGCCGAAAGGTCGCTGACTTCGACTCGCCGGACGCTTCCTTCCCTCTACCGCCTCTACACGAGTGAGCGTCTGCACCGCTTCTCAGCCGTCGCCGAGTGCGTGAGTGCGTCTACTCCTTGCCACCAAAGCCTCCGCTGCAAGCTGCGCGTCCCGTAAATTGTTAAACTGCCTTTATCGTCTGAACATTCACTTTTAGGCACTGTCCCCGCGCCTTTTGAACTTTTACTAATCCTTTTAGCTTACCTCTAATTTTGTATGCTCTGTTCTTTTGTGTGTTTCTTGTTATCTTTTTGTCGGGTGTGAATATATTGAGTGTTGTGGGATTTTATGGACAGAAATGGTCTCGTCTCAGATTTATTGATGACTTCTCCGTCATCGCTGATTACACGAACCTACACGAGAGCTTACGAATTAAATAGCCTCGTGACACCAATTCACTTAACCTGTCACTCGTTACCACTATATCATTAAGCCTTATCTGGCATGGGTCCAATAGCGGCGGGGTAAAGATTACCTGTGGGGTATGAGAGCGAGGCTACGAGACATTGAAAAGCAGGGCTGGTTAGCTTCTAAATATATATTCTTCTCATCTTCTCGGTGATTCATACAGTCTTAAGAATGTTTGAACTGTTATTAATTTGAATCTAATGGGCAAGGAAGGGATTTGGGATTCCTTATATAGAACTGCATTAGCTACAAATTTGGGTAGCCCCAGGCACCAGCGAAGTGCTTGGCGTTCATGTGACACTAGCGGACGCAACTTCCATGCTGGAGCGCCAGAAAACAAAGCACATCCAAACTCCAGTATAGGGCGTATATACATCCGGTAGATCATTAATAATGTGTTTGTTCGAATGCCCCATCGATTATTACTAATCCTGCTGAGTAGGCCCATCGCACGTGACGCTTTGGTCGCTGTATGTTCAATATGCATACGCCAGTTGAGCTTTCCGTCATAAATAATACCGAGGTACTTGACTGTTTGCGCTTGGGGAATGTCTGCTTGATGAAATGGTAGGGATATTTTTATACTGTCTTGTGGAGAGAATGCTAGAACTGCACACTTCCTACAGCTTCATCCTCATTTTCTTTCCTGCATCAGCTCTTTCGCTTCTTCATCTTCTGTCCAAAGGCTCATACCGCTCAACCTTTTTTACTTTATTTTAATTACCCTCCTGGGGTAATACATGGAAACGTTTCCCATTGAAGCACATTCATCATATCCAGGCTCACAAGTGCCCCATACTGTCTTTAATATTCCGTTCTGAGTGGCTGTCTTGGTCACAGAATAAGGGCCATAAAATTTGGCGCTCGAATCTCCGATTCCTTTTCTCACTAGTACGTGGTCGAGGGCCTGAATGCCTGGCATACGTCTAATCGATCTCTCTTTCCATATTTTTTTTTCAATCGTTTACGGTACCTCTTCTCCTGTGCTTTTCGTTGGCTGTCCTCCATGATATTTAGATTTTTTAAGAGCTCCAACTCATGATTTGCCCGCAGAATAGAGGTTTCTCCTGTAGGAGCGAACTGTGAACTGTACCCCAAGCACAGGATCAGTTGTGATGTTTTACGGAGGCTTCTAAAAATCATTTCCATCCACCAGGAAAACTATCGTATATCTTGATCTACTGTTTCACGCATCCTAAGATACTTACTTCAAGCAATTCACCGCGTGGTGGTATGGCGCACAGAACTTGATCGATATATTTTCGTCTCGAGCACTTCTCCCCAGTTTGTCGCTCTTGAACACTGTGTCCTTATCCGATATGATAATCTGGATAGTCCTAAACATGTCACTTTCGAGAAGAGTTGTGGCGCTATTCACGTCTTTTACAGCGAATGCTGTATATGGCTAGGAGAAACGAAAAACCGCTCGGCATCTGTGTCACGAGCGGTCTCCATTGGCTGTGCTATCAGTTACGTCATTCTGAGCGTCGTATCCAAGCTCGAGAGCCATTGGCGCGCGAGCTTGGGTACGACGCTTGCGGGGTCAAACGCTTGCAGCAACGGCGTGCCGAAGAAGCGGCGTTGCGGGCAGAACAGCGTCGACGTGATGATTGCGGGAGCGCGTTCGCCGGGGCGAACGTCCGCTTTGGGCGAGCGTTCGTCCAGCGGCACTTTGGCTTCGGCTGCGACGTCTGTGACCGCCTGTGGTTTGACCGCAACCTGGCAACGATAATTGTGGAAGGATTCAGTTATAGTGTACTACTTCAGTGCAGCGTCGGGTTGAACCCACTGCTAAACACCGGGGCCGCACATTTCAGCTTCGCTGGTTAACCATTTGTACGGAGTGCTTGAGCGGTGATTTTTCCCTGCTCATGCCGCTACGATCACGGTGCATTCATCTATGGCCTCCTTCCCGTTTCTTATTTAGCTTGGCCAAATCCCGGAGTACAACTTGAAAGCCACGTTTTAGTGGCAAGGTATTATAATGAAAAAATCCGTAAACAGGGGTTTTGCGGCTCGAGCATACAACCGCTGTTACGGATTTTTAAATCGCAGGCTTCCATATTCTTGTTGTGTTAAGCTATTATTATGGCATCCTTAGGCTGTTCATATTTGACTTAGTGTACATCACACACATGGGATGAACGAAAGTACTCATTGACGTGTTTCTTTATTTGAGGCGGCGCAAATCTCTCGAATAACTTGTAGGTGTGCCATAATTTGTCCTGCCCTCCAGATTCTGCGCTATCGCGGTACGATAAAGCAGTCTGGAAACAAGCGTCGGTGGGACTTGATACCAATATTCAGTAAAAACCAGTTGTTCAGCGCCTTCCTACAGCTTGCCTTCATTGATTTCTTCGGCTTCTTGCGTGTTGTTTCGTACCGTCGGTCTTCATAGACCACCTGCATCGGTTAAAAGGGGTCCTGGATGGTGGGAGATAGTAAAGTCAAACTACTGCAGGTAATTCATCCATCTCGCAATACGACCTTTATTTTGGGCAATATTCAAGGTAGGAATGAGGGCCTGGTCATCGGTACAATTTGTACCTTCCAGGTATGTGCGGAAGTACTGAACTGCCTTCAGAACAGCAAGTGCTTCCTTCTCAATAACGGCATGGCTAATTTTAGGCGGCTTGAAGGTGTAAGTGTAGAAACCTACTACGTGTCGCTTTTCTCGGCAGGATGCTTCAAGACATCTTTGATGCATTACAGCACCAGTTTTATAACATGTGGCGTAAGTGTTCAGTTTCAAGAATAAAATGAAATCTGGTATGCGCAGAACTGAGTCAGCAGAGATTCTGCACACCCAGTCATGGTAGCCTCTCTCACATTCATCATTCCATTCAGAGTGTATTACGTGCGTGACACATCCATTTTTTAGAGCGAAGTCTTTTATAAAAGCTATGGAATGCCCTGCCAATCCCAAAACACATTAAATGAATGACCGCCATATGATTTCATCAACTGGGAGATCCTCTCGACGGACTCTTGTTTCGTGCTTTCGGTGGTTTCATTGAATACTTTTCCAAGATACGCAAGTTTACGTTGAAAGAGGGCACTTTTCTAAAAAATAACCTTCAGATGTGCCAAGCACAAGCATTTAACACCCGAGACAGATGGTCCTGGTGCTCAGCCTTTGTTTTGGAGAAAACGATAATATCGTCTACGTATACATTACAAAAGCCGTCAACTAAAGGTCTTAGGACGTCGTTCAGGATCTTCTGGAACCACGCTAGAAGGTTTTTTAAACCGAAAGGAAGCCATCTGTACTCGCAAAGATCGAATGGCGTGATAAAAGTGGTGCCCATTCTTGTTTCTTCCGTTAGTGCAATCTGCCAGAAACGTTTGCACAAATCAGCGCGCGCAAAATGTCGGCAACCTCCTGCCTCATCTATATTTATGTCGATAATCGGCATGCGAAATGGTATAAGTTTTCTGATGATTGAGAATCTTGTAGTCGGTGCACAAACGGAACGTTTCATTTTCGAAACGAACAAGCGCGAGGTCCTTGTCCGTTTCGTGTTCCTGTGTCATTTTGTCTCGTTTCATCTATGCAGCGCATCGTTTCACTTCACAGTTTCATCTTCCTTCGGTGCAATCGTTATGAGGGAAACGAAGGGTGATAGCGAAGATCGTATCATATCAGCGTATAGCATCTCCGAGAACTCTGCTGCAGCTTGTTCGAAAGAAACCTTGTGTGATTTGCATAGCTTCGTGTGCATACAAGTTCCGGGGAGGTCGTTGCGATAACCTCCGTGCACTGGACAACTCGTAGGCAAGGCTAGGCAGTATCGCGATAGTATTTTAGAGATACGATTGAGTAACTGTATTTCTGTATCGAGATACATTTGAAAAATTGATTTGCACCTCTGTAGAGAAATAATTTCACTGTGATCGGTAATTTCGCGATAGTGTGCCGGACGCAGGTATCTCGTTGCTTTTTGGCCGAAAAAGATGACAAGCGTTTGCAAAAGGCAAAAGGTCACTTTTTTCGTGCTAAGCAAAGCAAATGTACGGTACCGGTCGGCGAGGTAAAGAGGGTGGCAAAGGGTTCCCCACACGCTCAAAATGGTCCATGTGGTAAAGCGCTCGACACCGCTTACGACACAAATACGGATCCAGTACTGTCCGCCTTGCCGACAATGTCACTCTCTCTCAAGGCTGGTGCAGCACCCCTAGTTTTTTCCGGCGGCAAGCCATAATGACGAGTTCGCGAGTCTTGTGTTCAGGCCGAAACCGACGCGGTCTAGCAGGCAGACTGGCAAGCTGCTGTTGCCTGAGTACAGTTAAGGGAGCAAGCTTATCAGCAAAGCAGAGCTTCCATGTTAAAAAAATGCAAGATTTCTCTGAATACACTTGTGTTCATTAGTGATTCGGACGATATGGTTTATTTGGAAGTTTTAATACGCTGCGACATTACTCATGACATTATGCGGCACTTAATAAATCTCTTTTTGGAGTATCCACATCCCCCCAAAATAAAGTCCATTGTAGTAACTTTATCTGCATTCTTGTATCTGTATTCCGGGATACTTTTTTTCGTGTTCTCTAAAGTGTATCTCCGAAATATCTCGTTACGTCAAAAAGAAATATATCTCAGTATGTGTAATTTGGACTCCTAGCGCATTGATTTCAATATTTGTATTCCGAAATACTTGTATGAGTGTACCTGCCTAGCCCGGCTAGTAGGTTATCTTACCGACCCTTGGTACTCCTTCGTACTCCCTCGACTAAAACCACATCGTCCCAGTATACGTTGATCATTACTTTATTCGTATTAAATGCGAATGCATTTCATAGTCGGGCTATGTCAGGCATCCGGCGTTGTGCGGCGTTGGCGTTGTCCGCGGCAGGTGTTTTTCTCTCCGCTCTGAGTGGAGAGGAGGAGCGCGCTCTGACGCGTGAGGGCGCTCGCATCGCGGGAGCTCGGCGGAGCTATATATGAAAAAAAATTTAAAAAAAAAGAGTGAGTGGAGAGGAGGAGCGCGCTCTGACGCGTGAGGGCGCTCGCATCGCGGGAGCTCGGCGGAGCTATATATGAAAAAAAAAATAAAAAAAAAATAAAGAAATAAAAAAAACATAAAAAAGCAAAAAAAAGGCGCTGCGCCGTGCTCCCGACCGGGCTGCAGAAATTAGGCGCCTTTTCCATCTTCGAACCACAACCACCATATATAAATGGAGTGAAGCGCGCGCGAAATGCATTCGCATTTCCTCACCATTCCCTTCGGGGAGGTGGGGGGCATTTCTCGTCTTGATAGTAGAAAGTCGTCACACCCTCTCTCACCAAGGCTTTACTATTTGATGACGTTGGCACTTGACGCTTACAAAGGCCCACTTATTATGAAACACACTTTGCCATCGTAGCCTGTAGCACTCTTCCACTGCGCAGGCTAATTGCATCCACCAGTTTGGCGTTTATAATAGGCACTAAAGTACCGCTGACTGCCAGAGCCAGCATGCGTTTGTTTCCAACTTTGACGGGAATATGAAGTAGGCTGGAGCAAGTCAAGTAAACGGCGGCAGGCTTTCCCAAATAGCTTTTTTCTGGTTAAGCGGAAGTCATCCTAAGAGAGCAGCGCCGCTCGTCGACTACCCCCCGGCCATCCAACGATGGAATGAAAGTTGCGGTGATACCTTATCTACAAGGCGTGTCCCTCCACATCAAGAAAGCTGCGGAACGTGCCAGCGTCAACGTGGTTTATTCGGCACCCTTGAAACTTGGCTGCTGTGCAGGAGAGCGAACAACCCAAGTCCTGCTAGCCAGAAGTGCAAGAAAAAAAAACGTGCCACATGCTTTGTTCCATGCAAGGCTGGTGTCATCTCTGCGAGGTTCCCACATCCTGTGGCAGCATCTGCATTGGACAGACTAGCTGCTGTGTAAAGGATAGCTTGAGTGAACATTCTATCAATATTAAAGCCAAAACAGGTAGTAATTTGGCAATACATTATGCTGAATGTGGTGGCGCCCCAAACTTTCACCAGACGCGCATCGTGCGCCGCTACCGAGACAACCACGCCCAGGAAATATATGAAGGTTTTGCCATCCGTGTTGGTCATTCATATATCAGCTCCCCATCTATCGCAGTAACAGAGAAAGGAATAACAGACAAAGGAATCTCCGCAGTTTAGCGTTCCAAGCTATCAGGGCATGTGCCCATGTGCCAGGAAGAGCTTCTCTCTTTCCTCCTTCTTTTCTCCTTTGCAGAATGCGTATATATTTGTACGGCAAAAGTAAACGCAGTTGGTAGTCAGCGCTAGTCCTGTATGCTTTTTCTCGTCTTTGTTGTATCGCGCTGTTTTCCAGTATGAATCTGTACTAACAAGCTCAACTTCGCACCCTTATTTAAAAAAACAGTCTCTGTTGGAGTCATCGGGTCGAACTGATCAACCTCGTTTGTTAGTTTTTTAGATGCGAAGCATCTTATGCTCGGGGCTCTGTCCGTCCGCCGTCCCACGTCCGCCGTCCCGCGTCCGGCCACTTTCATGAAGTAGGGAAGCACCCATTATGCGAACCAGAACACTGTAGTAATATGAAGGCCGTCAACCACTACTACAGTCACCAGAGTCATGGCTGAGAGCACAGAGAGGCTGCTTAGCAATGGCTAGGCAAGTGGTGTCTGTCGCCCAGGTTGACCCCATTCCTTGAGTCATGGCCGAGAGCACAGAGAGGCTGCTTAGCAATGGCTAGGCAGGTGGTGTTTGTCGCCCAGGTTGACCCCATTTCTTAATCTTGCTTGCATGTGTTTGGAGGGGGCTTAGTCCGTCCCTCCATCCCGCGTCCCACACCACCACAGCGCATGTGCGTCCCGTCCCCCTCTATCTATCCTACGCTCACCCTCTTTCTCTCCTCTAGGAATCTTCTACTCTACGGAGCGCCCCCCGCGTCCCACAGCGCGTCCCTTCCCCTATGCTCTCCTACGCTCACCCTCTTCCTCCACTCTAGGAATCATCTACTCGACGGAGCGGCGCCCGCGTCCCACATCCCCACAGTGCATCCGCGTCCTCTCCCCCTCTCTCCTCTATGAATCCTCTACTCTACGGAGTGGCTCCGGCGTCCCACATCCCCACAGCCCATGCGCGTCCTCTCCCCCCTCTCTCCTCCAGGAATCCTCTACTCTACGGAGCTGCTCCCGCGTCCAACACCCCCACAGCGCATGCACGTCCCTTCCCCCTCTCTCTCCTCTCCTACGATCCCCCCCGTCTTTTCCTCTAGGAATCCTCTACGCAGCGGCGGGCACGACAGGTGGTGTGACAGCTGCATACTCCGCTGGGGGCACCACGGTAGTTCCGCGGTATGAAAATGACGGAGCGCGCGCCTCATTCTCTCCTGCGGAGCGCCGCGATGAGCGCCCGGACCGCTGCCGCGAAATGAGAGTGGCGACGTTCCTCCCGCTCAAGCTAATTATCTCCCCGCTGCTTCGCATCCACACGTGGTTCCCTTTAGCGGGAGATGGGGAAGTTTTTATGGGTGAAAGCTCCTTAGCATCGTTGTCGAAATTAATCGCTCGACCTCTTGGAACGTGCCAACTAAAGTTATTTGGGCTACTTGAAAGCTGGCTCGATTCTCGCTGACCGCGGTTGGACCAGTGCGCTTTACACCTACACAAACGGCTAATGAAGTTAATAATTATGCTTTCATCTGAAGGAGATGATGTGTTACGAAGACACTCCAGGAGACCATATATAGTTTTGGGTCGCACTATTTTCATTTGCTTCAGGACTTCAGCATGTAGATCATTAAGGCTGTAATGGCCGAAGATGGCAGCATCATCGTCAGCTGCAGCAGTAGCCAGATTATGGCCCCTTCAGGGCAAAGACCTCTCCCATGTTCCGCCAATCAACTCGGTCCTGTGCTTTCTACTGCAGTGTTATACCTCCAAACTTCTTAATCTCTTCTGCCCACCTAATTTTCTGTCTCCCCCCTCACGCGTTTGCCTTCTCTTGAAATCCAGTCAGTCACCCTTAATGACCAGCCGTCATCCTGCCTAGGCGCTACGTGCCCGGCCCATGTCCCTTTATTCCTCTTGATTTCAACTATGATATCCTTAACCCCCGTTTGTTCCCTGACCCACTCTGCTCTCTTCCTGTCTCTTAAGGTTACACCTATCATTTTCCTTTCCATCGCTCACTGCGTCGTCCTCAGTTTAAGTTTAACCCTCTTTGTAAGTCTCCAGGTTTCTGCTCCGCAGGTAAGTACCGGTAAGATGCAGCTGTTATATACCTTCCTCTTGAGGGATGGTGGTAGACTACCATTCATGATTTGATAATGCTTGCCGAATGAGCCCCATCCCATCCTTATTCTTCTAGTTATTTCACTCTCATGGTTCGGCTCCGCGGTTACTGCCTGTCCTATGTAGACGTATTCCTTTACAACTTCCAGTGTCTCGCCACCTATCGCAAAGCACTGTTCTCTGCCGAGACTGTTGCATATTACTTTAGCTTTATGCCTATTAAATTCCAGACCTACTTTTCTGCTTTCCGTGTCCAGTTCAGTAATCATGAGTTGTAATTCGTTCCCTGAGTCACTCATCAATGCAATGTCATCAGTGAATCGCAGGTTACTCAGATACTCTCCATTAACTCTTATCCCTAACTCTTCCCAATCTAGGGCCCTGAAAACCTCCTGTAAACACGCGGTGAATAGCATTCGAGAGATCGTGTCACCCTGCGTTACACTTTTTAACACAAAAGTGTTTTATATCTGGGTCCACCAAGATTTGAGTGACGTATTTCCCTCGCGGAAATAACGTCGAAAAAAAATAAACATGATCAGAAGACAAAGAAAAAAAGAAAAAGTCACAGTTTCACCGCAAGGGTGAAGGAATGAATGCGATAGCAAAAAATTGTAATGTTATACGAAGTGAGGCTGGCAGCTAACTCTTTTTGGATCCGATCTCACGCAACTCTAGAAAACGCTTGGTTAAGAGAATTCTCTTCGCGTTGAGAGCGCAGCACGTAGAAGGGTACGCCGGCCCGGCCGCCGAGAAGGGGAGATGAGAAGGGGGAGATAAAGCGCGCGCCCGCGCCCGCGCTCGTAAAATCGAACGTCGCCCCCCCCCCCCCCCGCCCGCTGTCGGCCGCCGAGAAGGGGAGATAACGCGCGCGCCCCCGCTCGTAAAATCGAAGGTCGCTCGAGGGACCCCCCCCCTCGCGTCTTTTCACGCTCACGAACGACGGGCGGGCCCGGTTATATATATACATATACATATACGGCAAATGACGCTGACGCCGACGGCGAAAACCAGCCGCGAGTGTCCATATAATTGCTATCGCAATAAAAAGTTCCGTCAACGGGAGACGAACCTACGGCCTGTAGGTCCGCGAGAGTAGATGCCGGGCACGCTATCCACTGCGCCACGGTCACATACTTTCCAGGCTTTAAAAACAATCCTTTTATATCTACCACTGTCCTCTCACAGTGATCTTGCTGAAGTGAAGTAATACACTATGACCGTGAAATGCACGATTAGCATCTTCAAAGCGTTGTTTCTCCGCGTCCGTCCCATTCGGCGTGTTTCGAATAGTAAACGTGCAATTTTGCCGACGCAATAACACACTGCCAGGTGGCGGCGGACTTACCCCTAGCATCCACATTCATAGCATCCGTCCATACTATAAATAGCTGTGCGACGCGCGAGTGCGTCGCACAGCTTCGTCGCGTGGCCGTAACTCCACGTCCCTAGACATATTCCTAGCTCGCCCCGCGGAAAATCGCAGCCGGCCAATCGGGAAGACACGACGCGCGTTGCGTTTTCCTCTGGTCGGGCAGCGTTGTTCAATAACTCTAACATGCCGTGAGTAGGCGACCTTAGCCCAAGTTCGGCGCCCAATCAGTGACGCTCTTCTGGCTGTCACACCACTTTCAATGACTGCTCTCACCGTACAGCTACCACAAGCATCTATGACCGCAAGGGTTTCTTTAATCATTCATCATGGACGTTAGTCGTGGGGATACAGATGTGCCATCAAACTTCAACGTGGTTGCATCCACATTAAAGGGTGCTATAACTGTCAAAACACCAATAGACATTGTGCAAGCTCTCTTATATCAATGTGCAGTAAACATTCGACTACTTTTGTAAGGACACGTTTCACTTTGGTACTATACCGATTCCTATGACGGAGGGATCAACCATGTTTTTTTTTTAGGATTATGTCGCTTTCTTTATGGATGACTTTGGTGGCTGAGAATCCGCCGTAGATTTCGTCCAGTATGTTTATATAGGCTTCTTCGATGCCCTGATTCCGCAGTGGAATCTATGAAATGGGGGGAATATGGCATCGGTTCTAGAAATGCCAGAGGGGAGTTACTAGTTGGGTTCGCAGTACGCAATAATTTGCGGATCTTGAAAACATTCTACAGAAAACGGGGTAAGCGTACGTGTACGTGGAGCAGAACTAATGGCGAAACTAAAAATTGGGGGGACCCTTAAGCTTCGCCTTTAAGAGTTGAACGCGATAGCGATATCCCGTCCCTAGTGCGTACTTCAATCACTTAGTGCATGCTATGTAATGGGTAGTATGCTTTAAACCAGGAGAAATTATGCGCGGTAAAGGTGGGAAATGTTTTCGTACTTGCTATGCACCCACTACTTGGTGTTAAGGGAATACGCGCAGTAAGGTGTGTGCCGTTTTTAATGGGTGGCTGGCTTTAAACTATGGAATCGTTATGATAGTCACATATTCTAACACCCGATGGCAATGTACGCTTGTACCACGCAATATTCCTGGGATATTACATGTTATATTGCGACGCCTATATAAAGGACGCTTGCGTTTGCGAAGCATGGAAGTTATTTTCACTGCATTTCCAAGCAGAGGAAGTTATTTTCACAGTTTTTCCAAGCAGAGGCATGGCTGTGTGGTGGAACACCTGCTTGCCACGCAGACAACCCGGGTTCGATCCTCATTCGGACCCGAAAATTTTTATTATTTATTTTATTTGCAGCTTTCCCGATTTTTCGGTCACGGACAAGATGATGATTTTTCGGTCACGGACAAGATGATGATTTTTCGCTCACAACCAACGACGCCGACGCCGGAATTTCTGCGAAACGAGCTCTTTAACGCTATCGCGTTAAAAATGAAATAGACTTCATACCGTGTGCACACCAGGGCATTGTTCAGGATGTGGAAGTAGTTGGGAAGATCCGATACAGTGTACATAGAATGGTAAGGTGCCGAATTCGCCTAGACTTGAGGAAGGCCAGTATTCAACCACTGAGCGATGCCGGTGTTTTTTCTCTTACATGATATTTATTACAAATGAGGTTTATGTATATACATAGCGTGCAAAATACTTAAGGCTGTCTCAAAAAATGTAGAATAGGCATTACAAAACAAATCTCACGCAACACTGTGTTCTAAGAGGGTATTTGAGCAGTGCATTTTATGAACTGTGGATATCAGTCCGGCTAAAACTGTAGTTGTTCAGAGAAGTCCTTTAGCTGTACAGTCATTAGCATGAAATGTGACCGCGAAGACAGCATTGGTTCCGCATGCCTGTCTAACATGCGACTTTCTCGTAAACTGTACATGCCATTAACAAGAGCATGTCAACTGGCACAGGAATGCACAGGGTTCCCCTTCAGGGGGGGGGGGGGGCGAAGGTTCGTTACAGCACCGCCTTCCCTATTAAGTCAATGTATAGGGCCGACTTTGCGCCCCCCCCCCCCTCTTAGGTAACCGCCCCCTCTGCGCCCCTCGTGCGCACACCTATGTCAACTGGCATATCATTCCGTTTGGGTGGTATAAGACAACGTATGCTGTGAGAATTTAAATCAAGTTGCTTTCTAAAAAGCCCTCGGCAGGACCTCCCAAAAAAATGATGGCGTCCATACAACCAATGAAACAATGCTCTATTGTTTCTGGAACTTCACAGAGGCGGCAATTAATTGAGGATACAAAGATACCTTTGGTGCTTAACCAGGCTTTTTCAGGTATTGTTTCAGTATGCACTTAGTAGAAAAATGTCTTGGGTATTGGTGAAATAAGCATTTTCTTCACACATACTAGCACGTCATGACCTGGCAATCCAATGTATAGTGAGCGGTACAGTGAGGCCAGAAATAACATATCTAATACATCATTATATAGACCTTTTCTTAAGCTAGAGAACAAATAATCATTGGAGGATCTGTCTGTCAGAAAACGCACTGATTCATATACTTCACGCATGAATCCTTGCAATACGGAGGTGATACAAAATTAGTAGATACCACTAAATTTGGTAAAACATCGGCTAAATTCACACGCGAAAATGTTCGAAGCAGTGGATGAGCACAGTCCCCAACATAGAAAAAAAACGTGCCACCAGTTGTCTAATAAAGAGGTGAACCAACCCGAGACCACCTGCGCAAACTGGTCTAAAAACATTGCCAAGCCTCATTGGTTCATAGTTTGATGACCAAATAAAGCTCGCAAATATTCGGTGAAACTTCTGAATGTAAACCCTGGAACAATAAATTATTTCCAGTACGTAGAATATTTTTGTTGCAAGAAACAGATTGCATGCTCTAGCTCTGCCAAAGATAGAGAGGTTATGCGCAATAAACGTCTGGGCATAACGCTTTAGGGTGGGCGCACGTTCTTTCCCGTAATGTGCGCTTGATCTATATGCATCTAATGGAGCGCCTAAGTATTTTGGTGGCACACAAGACCATTCAATACCCTCGAAATGGGTTGGTTTAAAAGTTAATGGGCCAAACCACAGTCCCAAACTTTTAGCAAAGTTCATTCATGCCCCTTAAATTGTTACAAATTCCCCGATTGTGGACATGACCGTTTTTATACTAGAAAGATCTGTACAAAAGAACGCTAGGTCATCCGCATACGCCAATAGTTTTACCTCAATCCCATAAACGTTGAAACCGTGGACGCTTAAAGATCGACTTACGCTTAAGTATAGTGGCTCCAAGCAAAGAGCAAAAAGCACTGGTGAGAATGGACAGCCTTGTTTCACAGATGAGTTGAGAGACACAGACTTTGACAGCTGGCCATTAACAATGAAACAGGCCGAACACATATTGCAGAATAGCTTTACACCTTTAAATATAGTGAACCCAACGTTGGCATGTTCGAGAAGAGAAAACAGAAAAGAATGACAAAACCGATCAAAGGCCTTCACCAAGTTTACTTGTAGCATTGCCAGTTGTTCATGTGAGTGTGAACAATGTTCCGAAACTGAACGAGCGATATGTATGTTAGTCTGTATTGAGGGACCTTTTATACCGCAAGTCTGATGGGCACTAATAAGAATCGATATTGCAAACTGAAGTTTGAAAGCACTTTTGCAAAAATTTTATAGTCAACGTTGCACAATATGATTGGTCTACAGCCTTCAACATGATGACGTTTTTCTCTGTGCGAGTATTTTGGAATTAGAACAGTGTGGCTTTTAGTAAAAGATCGAGAAAGCGTCTCCAGATTAAAACTCTGCGTAAAAATGTCGAGCAATACAGGACACAGTAATCTATAAAACTCGCCCGACATTCCATAAGGTCCTGGCGATTTTGACAATAGTAACTGTGCAATGTCAAGATCTATTTCATGCATAGTGATTGGCCCACTACTAGATTAACAGTCCTCGTCAGTTAGAGGAGTCACAAATGACAAAAACTGCGCCAGCAGATCCTCGTTTTCGTTTTCAGAAGAGGCGCTGAACAATGCGTTGTAATAAGTTTCAAATTCTGACATGATTTCCCTTGAATTAGTGACCAATAACGCTTCCGAATAAAGATCTGGTATAAATTTGAATTTTGCGTTGCCGTAGTCATCGAGTAAGGCTTGACGTGTGGGTTCCTCTGAATGCAAAGTACGATTATTGCGCGATCAAACACGGGAGCCTCATTAACGCAAAGCGTCCTACCTCTGGAGTGCGTATTTGGCATTAGCAATTTCGTCTGTATAAGAACCAGGCGCCTCACACTCAAATTCGTATAGGTTTTGAAGATTTTGCTTTAGCATCTTTTGTTCTAATTTTCTGTAAAAGGCCCTTACAGATCCCATTTATATACCTATTGCCCTAACTTCTTCAATGAAAAATTCCCAAGATGCAAACAAAGGCATGTCAGCCGACAAACAGCTCCTCAGTGCTACGCGGACGCGAGCAGTGAACTCCTGGTCGCTCAAAATTGAGGATCTAAGTTTCCAGAGTGCCCACTGTGGTCTGAAGTGAGATCAAGTGTTGCTACATATCTGCCCCACAACAATGCAGTGATCTGAGAAAAAAAATGGGTTCCGTTTTGGACGATACGTCGCAGGAAACAAGAGGTTCTGACACGTAAATGCGATCAAGTCGTGTATGTGCACTGCCTTGTGCATGTGTATACGAAGGCAGGCTAACTAGTGTTCCTATGTCAGCTAGTCCCGCATTTTCAACTATAAGTAAGAGCACTCCAGCACTCATATCACTGCGGCTAAGCCTGGTACGATCGGATGGATTACAAACACAGTTGAAATCGCCCATGAGCACATTGTTACGGTCAGGATCTAACAAGGTAGCCAAACTTTCAAAGAAATCACTGCGCCGTGGCGCATCGCTAACGGCATATACGCTGATGAGGTGCCACGGCAAACCGTACAATATAAAATCAAATTTTATCAGCCGCCCCATTTCGTCAACACTATATGCTATAGAAGAATACGGTAAACTCTTCCTGAGAAACAAAAGGCAGCCCGCCGAAAGGCCCACAGCGTGCGACAGAAATAAATCAAATACAGAGAGATGCGGCCGCCAGGCCCTCTCTGTATCCGCTTCACTCTCAATCTTCCTTTCTTGAACGGTGACGAAGTCAAGGTGTCGGCTGAGCAGCAAGCGGCGGAGCTGCAGCTGCTCGGATTGAAGTCCACATACGTTGACCGTTGCAAAAGGGGCTTTCTGAGGCAGCGCCATGGCGTCTAACGCCTTATCGAAGTTGCATACACTGGTCTGGTGGAGAAGGGACGCGTGAATGCTCCTCGTCACCAGTACCAGGCCTCCTTGATATTAAGCGTCTGCACTTTCCTGCAGACTTTCATGGCATGCGAGGACGTGACTGTCGAGGGAAAACCGCCCGAGTCACTCTCCTCGCTCGTCTTGCGGTTTGGCGATGCTGGGTGTTTACTCATGGAAGTGTCACGCGATCCTCGAACATCGTTAGTAGTCCTCTTCTCAATTGGTACTTGTACATCAGCACTACTGCCAAGGCTTTTTTTTTCAGTTGTCCGCAGACCCAGATGCAGGAACAACCTGCTTCTCACTGCTGTCTGTAACACCAACTTCTCTCGACACCTGTTCGAATTTCCCCGCTACGGCACAGTCATTACTACACTCCATCTCAGAAGTACCTTGCAGCACTGTGGAAGCTGCAGGGTTTGTTAGCCAATAGGAAAGGCGAAAGCCCCCTCGAGACGTGTTGATCCGCGTCGCGTCGTCTTCTCGTCGTCTCTTTGGCGTCGTCTCGCCTACCTTGTCGATACTTACTCCCTCCAATTAGTACAAAACGTAAAAAGCTCTGTGGGAACGCCACCTCGTTGTTCCTTTATGTCCAGAAACCCACTTGTGCAGAGCGTGTTCGCTGGCGTTTGTGAGGAACGCGGTTCTTTTCATAACAGCGTTCATACTGGCGTTTTCACCGAGTTCTTTTTTGTCAGCGCGGTCCGACGCCCTTTCAGCAGCTAACGCGTACCATTCTTGAGG
Organism: Rhipicephalus appendiculatus; assembly: GCA_030522465.1. Taxonomy (NCBI): domain Eukaryota; kingdom Metazoa; phylum Arthropoda; class Arachnida; order Ixodida; family Ixodidae; genus Rhipicephalus; species Rhipicephalus appendiculatus. The sequence continues at coordinate 154,717 of JALIZH010022907.1, forward strand.
GGAACAGCAAATGACTGGCACAGAAAACAATATAGACATTCAGGGTGTTTCGCATCGTCAACGCATCACCGACGCTAATGTTGTGGCGACATCTGCTCAGTTAACATCAAACCACTTTTACGGCTTGGCATTGCCTCAGTAGTCCTAGCAGCACCAAAACAAACGGGCGATATAAATAATAGCGAAAGAAGATACCTGATTATTTGCCCTCAGCGTTAGATTAGACTAAGCGATGACAGATTATGCCACTTATTTCTTGCTGTTCGGGCAGAGAGCCAGTAAAATCACGAATTCGGATGGAAGCGGGTGGTCTGGGGTGTATGGGGGCTGCCATGTTGCTGTACGTCACCGAGGTTAGGGTGGTTATTACGGCTACCAGCCGGTAATCTCTTCATTATTTCAGAAATTTCGAAGTGCATGCGTGAAGGGCCTAACGTGCCACGTAGCGCCGTAACGCGTCATGCGAGAAGTACAGCTAAATCACTTGCACCTCGTTGATAATGAGAGTTAAGCCCGGGACTATATTATGTGCTGCGCAAGAACACTGCCTGTTTACTCCTCGTAGCTTCGGCAGTGCTGCAAGGTAATTGTGAGATGGAGTATAGAGACCGGATTATAGGCAAATGCCTATTTTTTTCCTTGCGTTCCTATAGCGCCACTTTGATATATGAGCATGAATTAGGTGTAAAGGAGGGCTTTTAAAGTGTTTTTATAGTGCCTATAAATGCCTATTTTTGGGGTTTGTGCCTAAATGTCTATAGGTGCCCATAAATGCGTATTTTCCAAATTGGTGCCTATATGAACGCTATTTAGCCTCAAATTTTGCTTTCGAGTACAGTTTAAGACCGTAATTCATGTTACCGGGCAAAATTGACGTTTCGGAACTTTATGGGGTGCAACAACCTAGTTCCCTAGTTCAACAAACATCCGGGAAGCAACCGGTAGCAGCAGTGAAATGGGACGCGCCGGCCAACGTTACCCCACCGCACTGACATGGCGCGAGCGGTTTGAGCAGGGGGGGGGGGGAGAGGAAAAGGCGCTATTTCTGCAACCCTAAATGGGAGCACGTCACAGAGTATACAGTGCAATGGGGAGAGGAAACTAAAGGTGGCAAGAGGAGATGAGAAAAGAGGAGAGTGGCATCCGTGGCCGAGGACGTGCCGGGTGGCTTTTACCGCCGGTTTTCCAGTCCAGTGTTCCCATGGAATTGAAGCACCTCCTTGAGGACTTGGGCGTGGTGGGGGGGCAGAAAACAAGAGGTGCCCGCGCGCAGCAGCAGGAATATGGAGAGCGAATGCGACACCATGGAGTGCCGTCAGGGGAAAATAGGAAGTAGGTAAAAAAATCAGATGTGTACACGGCTTTTGTTTCCTTTGTAATGTACTCTTAAAGGGCGCGTCACCAGGTCACATGAGAAATTTTAGTCAGATACTGGAAGTGTTCGCGTGCCCAATGAAGAGCTTTGTACCACAATAACTTTTGAATTGGTTCGTTACGAGCCGCGAAAGCATGATGCCGGTAGGTGAGCTTGAAACCTTTGCCACTCGCAAGCCAAATTCCTTCCCTGCCTTCTTCGGTATCAGAGAAACTCGGAGCCAGAAGATCACACGACGTAGACGCATCAACACGCCATGCGCACGCAAGATTACACTATGTGCACATGACATGCCCAAGCCAGGTCGTGCGCACAAGCGGTGTTGTATCGTTTCGCCGTTCGCTCTATAGTGTACTGCCTGTTTCTGTGGGATGGATCCGTCTATGCGTTTGGAGAGGCTGGCATGGATCCTGTATCCTTACCACGACACAGCGCGTCGCACAGCTGGAACTGCTGTAAGGGACGATACACCAAAAACATGCTAAGCGTTGTGAGGGCTGGCGCCGGGCGACGAGGAAACGGCGAGAACACGAACACAAAAGAAATATAGGCAGCTAAGTCTCGCATCGCTCCCGATTCGAAGAAAAAAAACTAAAGAAAAGGGCGCACACATTCCGTTCGTATGTTTTAATATTTCTATTAACTTTCATTCTTCTATTCAAGCAATAGATTGCACAAATTACACATGTTGTCCGGAATAATTCTCGCAGTTTCATGTACATGTGACATACACAGGACAAATCCTTGTTGAACTTCACCTCCCCCACATTGGTGCGCGCGCCCGTGAGATAAAGGGCACGAGGCATTCAGTCTGACATTTCACCTCCTTCCGGGGAGCGTAGCATTGCAAATCTTGGCAGACGTGATCGTTAGCGCAGTGCATACATTACACTTCTAGCTCGAAACGCTCAAACCTGGTAAGGGGCCCTTTATGGTGTTCACACAAAGAGGAGAAATTGACTCTGCGCTATTAGACCCGGCCAATGCAAGGCTAACAGACCCTTCTGGCCTTTTAGCGGTCTGGCTATTGAATCCTCTGCTGCCCTTCCCAGCCATGCCGAAACGAAGCATACCCAGGAGCGTGTTTATTCGATGGTGGACGCTTAAGCAAGACCGAGAGACGAGCTAGTTGGTACATATACATCTTAAGAACCTTCGAGCGCGAACTGAAACAGGGACGAAAAGAGAGGAAACAACACAAGCGCTACTATCAACTGAAAATTTATTAGATAGAAACAGACATAAATACCTCGACCACGTCGCCCGCTGCACATGCGCACCGTCCTAAGTGTAATACCAGGCACTATCACACCGTATCTACTATTAACCCCTTTCCTTTAGGAGCAACACTTCCTTGTTGGAAATCGCCAATGACGGGTGACTTGTGTTGTTTCCTCTCTTTTCGTCCCTGTTTCAGTTCGCGCTCGAAGGTTCTTAAGGTGGACGCTTAACTTACCATTCTGGGTCATAAAAGGAGAGACCGTGTTCTGGCAACCGTGCCCGAAAAGGGACCATTGTATGGCTATGTTAAATCATTAACGCCTTTGTACAATCATAAAATATAACATTTGTTTGTTTCCTGTCGTAGACTAGGTCGCGCACGTCCCAATTCGAAAATTTGAGTTTTTGTAAAAATTTATTGTGCCTATATTTACAATTTTGGGGTTCTAGAACTGTGTTTTTCCTGCCTATTTTTGGCGCCTAAAACGCGATTGTTAGTGCCTAAAAATCCGGCCTCTAGTCATTACCCTCCTCTTTGTCACCAGCACAGGGCTCAGCGGCTGCAGCACGTATAAGATCCCAAGTTTCATCGAGGACTTCCGTAGCGTCCATGATGTGTTTGACAAAGCATCGTCAGATGATTGCATGCGATGGCGCAGTTTATTGGCCACACATTCTTCAGCCGTGTGTCGAAAACCGCCGACAATCATCACAGCGTGGTGTGCGGCAGTGTCGACGAATGTGCCCTACTCTGTTGCAACACAGGCATAACCGTGGTCTGCCAGGAATCAGCACTAGGCTTTGCAGACCACAGACCGAGAGTAGATGTAGAATGTCGGAAACACAGACTCCATCAGCGAGTGTCAGTACGACATCGCGATTAAGCATACGCACCTGTTCCATCTCTGACACTCTCCAAGTTTCCCGCTGAAACAGACTTGATCTTTCCGAATGACTGAAGGGCTTCATGCACATAAATATGTTCCAAACGTTCAGGGAGCCATAAGAGCTTCCTTTTTACCTTCCGTGGACTCAGGGTCCATCACAACACACCTTCGGCCTCGAATCTGAAGTTCACCGCAAGCTACGAGCTTCACTTTTGCTAGCACTGTCCTGCAACTCACCATCCAAACATGGGACGTTAGAAACTGTCAGGACACGGTCTATGATATTCCAGAGGCCATCTCGAAAGTCCCGCGCTCGGCTGGACGACCAGCAAGGTCTGGCATGCAGAAAAACGGAGTCAGCGACGAGCTTACCAGTGGGAAGACGGCGCAGGACGATACGGTATTCATTACTACTGGTAAAAACCTGAGCAGCACCTCGGCTTGAAGCCGACTGATCCTTTGAGGCGGTGAACATCAAAAACGCAACCATTCCGAACGGCGTCTTCGTCTTTCTGCCGGTGCTTTACACTCCTGCGCACAATAACCCTATAAAGGCGTTATGTCGTCAAGGAACGAATTTAGAGCCATGCCGGTGCTCTAAACTCCTGCGCATAACAACGCTATACAGGCGTTATGTCGGGAAAGAACCACCTTAACATACGATTAAAAGAAGATTAAAATAACAACCAGGCGTCACAGAATGCGAATTGTGTGAACAGGCGTCACAGAATATGAATTGCATTACGAGTGGGTCTTTGAATGCTTCCAACCCATTACAAAGGGCTCAGCCATAATTATTCATCCGTCATCAGCCACCGAATCAAATAGTGGGGTAGTGGGTACCTTGCAAGTGTACCTGTATTAGTAGCCCCAAGAGAGCTAGCAACGGGTTTTAGAAATGGAGCTCTTCCGGCTTTCGCCAAGGTATGTAAACAGGTAGCGAACTTCCATAGAAGTCCATTTATCCTGTAGTTGGCGGCTCGTTGCCACCGTCGCCATCTACGTATGGAGAAGACAACTAACAGCAAATAAAAAATAAAACATAAAATATGACGTCACAACCGGAAGTGGTAGCGACGTCATTCATTTGCCCTACAGGGTGCGAAATCGAAATTTTTTCTTAATTGCTGACCTTTTGATACATGCCTTCTGATAAATACGCGATTTTATTGCGCCTTTATGGCTCACCAATTGCGTGCGCGAGAGAAAAGAAAGACCAACAAGAAAGATTGAGGAAGCAAGGCTGTTTTGTTAGCAAATAGTGCACTTGCAATATACACCAAAAACTTTGCAGATGAAGAAATTGTGGTACAACTGTTCACGAGCACAATAGCAGGATAGTTCGGAAAACTCATGTTGGAAAAACGTGGAAAACCACTGCAGCGAGACAGCAGCCTTGAGAATGTCACTTTGGCAACCTTAGAGTACAGCGTTTCTTTGCTTAGCGTGTGGCATTCACCGTCACAAAAGCGAGGGCGCACCGGCTGAGCGCCAGCGAAGGCTGTCCGCAGCCTCAGGAACGGCTATCTACACATTCTGTGAGCTAGTTAAACTCTGAAATGTCACGCCAGTAAACAGCACATGAGCAAATAAATAAAGTACGGAAGGTACGCACGAAACCACCACGCAAAAGTGAGCGATGCCTCGCTGACCCGGCAATGCGCCGAACTAAACACAAGACCAGATAAGAGATTGCCTTCATACGTCCCCCCCCCCCTTTTTTTATAGTGTTCGACCAAAAAGTGAAGAAATCAACCATTTAGACAAGTGTCAGATAAAGCGTAAAGTAAATTTCTAGTTCACATTGGCATATATAAAATCATGAGTATTCGAAATAAAATTCTCTACAGTTTTTGGTTTTCTTTATTTTGTAGCGGCAGCTGCACGGGCGTCGCATATAGAAGACGACGAGACGCTCGCTCTTGCACGAGGCAGGTGCCGCGTCCTCGAGCCTGCGCGCGCTAGCGTTCGAAGCAGTCATTAAAATACTTCTGATCACAGCGGTCGTGTCGGGGCTCGCTCTCTGTCCGGTAAGGCCGAGACTTCGCCGGTCTGCGAGGTCGCACATTCGCCACAATTTGTTCCCTCCTCACCTAGTCACGCTTCAATCGTACGGCGGGTGTTGATGTCTGTGGCAATAGGTTTTCGAAGCTTTTCATTCCAAGTTTCACAACCGATATGATTTGACCTTGTTTTCACTGTGACTGTGCAGCGCTTTCCGTGCAGGCCTGGCGTTTTTTAACACGAGAGTGTTTTATGCCGGGGTACACCAACTATATCCGTTACGGATAAGACGTTGATATAATTAACGCTACCAAATGAGAAAGAAAACTTATTATGAAAATGTTCCCCGCCGGCAATCGAACCTCTGACTCTTGGCCCTCGACGAAGGGCGCTCGGTTTCTTGCCGACTAAACCACCGACACAGCTGGAGAGCAACCGGCCAACGCGCCTTATATCTCTCACACATTCTCTCTCGCAAGGTGCTCTCTGTTGGCGTGGCGGGTCGGTGTCGCCGCCTGTGAGCGGAGAAGAGAAGTCGACAGGCGAATGTCGTGAGAAGGCAGCGATGTCGACGGGCGAATGTCGTGCCTTGGTGGATCGAGACAGAAGCCACCCGGACGTAGAACGCCTTCGCGCGCTCGCGGCTCAAGCTACGAACCTGTGCCTCCCGCGTTGCTGAAGCGCAGCGTGGTAGTGTATGCATGAGTGCAGGAGTAGGTTATCATATTACTCAGGAGCGCACACCGTACCACTTCTCTTTGAAGACGCGCATATCGAGTGCCAGTGCTCATAACGTGCTTGTTGGTGCCTTCGCCCTGGATTCACGATACGCTGTGTCCAGGTATATCACGTTGGCAACTTCAGCTACAACAACGGTTAATTCATGACCATGGGCGTTAGTCGTCGCGATGGAGATTTGCCACTAGGCGTCAACGTGGGCGTGTCCACGTGAAAAGGTGCTATAGCTGTGAAACACCAATAGACATTGTACAAAGCTCCCATATATCGCTAGCGCTTCTTCTGCGAAGACACGTTTCACTTTCGTGTTATACCGATTCCTATGACGGAGGGATCAGCCATGTTTTTTTTTCAATTCTTCCCAATTTAAGCAACAGGCAGCCATTAGATTGCAGTTCCTACTGGTTGTAGTGAGCGATGTGTCGAGACACGATCACTGCCGGCCATTTGCGCGACATATGTCGCAGGTTTCTTGCTTTGCGTCATCATGCGACATGGCGCTCATTGTCATCTATCAACAGCCGTTGTCGCTGCTTTTTCTCTCATATGGTTGATGATCTATTCAAGTCATGCTCTGCTCCTCTGAACTGGACCCCTTCTTATCAGCCTCAGTCTAACTAATAAAATTAATCGAACGCACAATGACAGATAAATTTCTACATATGTTTCTGACGACCACACAGATTCGGAGATTGCACGATTGTTTGTCATCTTTTCAGTTATATTGGTCCGTGACGCTATTCGGCACCGTAGTCCCGTCTGACCCATAAAGCATGTACTGCTGCATACGTTTGGGGTCACATCGCCGGTACCCTCATCGCAGGTACAGTAGTATGCATTCGCTTCTCGTCAATACTGACCGAACACAACTCTCTAGTCGCCAGAACGGTGCCCATTTCTTTCTGGCCAACTTCGTCCTACTCTGGCTCTTATATTATCGCATTTTCCGCTGCTTAAAACTTCATTTCAAGACAATTCCGGGCCTCGGCTAGTCCCTGTGTCAGGTGGCGCATGTGCCCTAAGAGATATATCCGATTGCAAGCAGCACGTCCACAACATAACCGCAGCAATGTCGTTGATAATTCCCGTCTGAAGCCTCAAAGCCATGAAGCACAATTTTCACCGTTGAAAGCCCCGCAATGTTCATAACAAGAAGGGATCATCCATTGCTATTCAAATAACACTGTTGTTCCTAGAGGAGTGGTTAACACGACAGCGACGCTGACGTGAACTTAAGTCTAGAACTGACCTGATTGCCTAAAATGCACTGTGCAGCTGTGATCGACCAATCATGGGGAACTATTACAACATTTTACGGAGTTTCCAATTTGAAATCCATAATACGATTACGAACGACGACGCCATGGGGTAGGCCGTCTT
>JALIZH010022908.1:0-13431 GCA_030522465.1 Rhipicephalus appendiculatus
TAACACACACTCGTGTAAATATGAAATAAATGTAAAATGAAATGGGCTGTTGCAGACCATTTCACTAACTGTAGTGTTTTTTTTTTTTCGAAAAGAGCCAAATGCAGAAACCGAAACCAGGCTGAATTTCATGGAGGCATAAAGCTCGCCTAAGTAGCTTTAATTTTTAAAACAGTTGGAATTAAAATGGGCCGATGGCTGATTGTAAAGTGAACTCAAAAAGGCAGTTTCTAATTAAAAATGAGCCAAATGCTGCATCTGTTTCAATCAAACTGAGCCCCATTCATTAAACCAGCGCTACGTCAACAAATGTGACCAAAACAACCAACATGATAGCATCCAATCTGTTTCATTTGTGTCTTACCTGCTTTGCTATGACGTTTACGTTCCACAATCAGTTTTTTAGGGCGAGTTGGCACTCACTGAAGTACATGATGTTGTAGGGCAAAACTTGAATATAAAGAGTAAGAGGCCGACTTTCATACTTATTTCTGCCTCTTAGTGTTTCTTTTCGAGTTTAGTGCTACAGTATCATGTCCTTCTTTGAGATGGTATACTTGAAATAAAAGACATGAAATGAAGATATTGGGCACCGATCTATTCCTTGAAGAAGTTATCCGAAATGGCACGGCATAAAAAGAGCTCAGAAGAAGAAGAGTTGGGGCACTTTTCAAGGTCTTCAATAAACGCCAAGAACAAGAAGACACTGCCAAAATTCCAGAATAGTGTGCCTTACGCCAAGAAGGACCTCTCGCCCTTCAAGTCAAGCCATCGCCAATACGCCCGACGGAAGCACACGGATGATGTTAATTTTATCTCATAATATTGCTATACCGTACATTCGAATCGTTTTAGAGTTCTTTAACAAGCTAAATCAAGCACAAATGAAAAGTTCCAGTCTATAAGACCCAAATTTTACTCCTGAATAACGAAGATAGTGGGCTGTATAGATTTTAGCCACTATATGTATTTGAGATATTTAGGTACAGGAACACACTGGCAAAAAATTGTTGGAGCAGGCCCCACCACACTTTCAGTAGCAAAAAAGTGAGTTTTTCTCAGTTTCAGTTAGAATGCATTTGGCACTTCTAGAAAAAAAAATGCCACAAGTGCCGTTTTTTATAGAGTATGATTCAAATGATCCAATGCACAAGCACAGGAGGAGGCTAACTTGTACCATGCAATTAACCGCGAGGAATGGGGCATAAGAAGCGCATACATTTATCCAAATTAAGGTCAGTCCTTTTATCGAGCGCAACAAAAAAGAAAAAGAAAAAAATGCACGCACTTTGGTTGCATGTGTTCCACAGATTCCAAGAAACATTGTGTGGAAGTACACACAGACCGCGTATTTCACAACAGCCCCCATTACAGACAAAAGTGCAGATAGCTGGGCCAGTTGGCATGGATCCGTGTTAGGAAGCAGCGCGAAAAAAAGCGAGACGGACACAGAGAAAGAAAAGACAAGAACAAGCGCCGCTCTTGTCTCTTCTTCCTCTGTGTCCGTCTTGTTATTCCCGCTGCTTGCTACCACGGATCCATTACAGACAAGCTCCTGCAACTTCAAAAACAAGCTCGTTTTTAGGGGTAACTGGCCGCGCAGCTCGAACACCTCCTCCAGCAAGTGCCAGGTTACCCTAATCTTTAACACTGCCATTGTAATAAAGCGAGTAGATAAGGTGGGAGGACCACATAACTAACAGCGCTAAGTTTGTAGTGGGTTAGTGCATTATGGAGCTAAAGGCACGACTTTAAATCACACAGCAACGTTCTCTTCTTTATGGCCAGTCAGAGCCGTACCCAGGAATTTTTTTCGGGGGGGGGGGGTTCGTGTGTAGAAGCTTTGCAAATTTTAAAGATTTATACCAGCTTATTTTCGTGTATGAATGAAGTACATCACTTACATTTAATATTTCGATGGTACCTTTCAATTAGTTGTACCGAAATAAAAAATTGCCGTTTTAACCTCAAATTGTCGTCAACGCAAGAAATAAACGTTTGGACTATAGGCACCGGGCGCGGGGACTGGTGGCGCCTCTTTCGGTGGCGACGGGGAACTAATGGAATGGGAGTGCCGAAAAGGGCGCAGGCGCTTGCTGCGGGGGTGCGGGGCTGGACGTTCGTTTCTCTTCATTGTGCTCTCGTCGCTTGCGTCGTGCGCTGCCGAAATCTACGTGTGCGCGAACACTGAAGATTACAATATCTTAAGGGTCGGCGAAGGATCGAAAATAAATGGAAAACATAACAGGAACGGGGGCGTGCAAAACTACAACTGAGGAACAAGTGCAATCGGCGAAGCATCCAGTAAAGACGAGAAGGGAATGGGAGACGTACGCTCTATTTTTTTTAATGTTAGGGGACAATGTTAACGTATAGACAGAATAACAAAGTATTAGGAAAAAATTCGGCAGATCCCACGTATTGTGGGAACCGATTTGATGCGAATCAGCGAGACTATGCTGCATTTTCTTCAGCTTTAAGTCACGCGTAACGAGGTGGATCGACGTGTTTTTGTAGATGGAGTTGTGTGCACATAGTGTGCTTAATAAGCATGCCGACTACACTGACGTTTAAAGGCTAACTTGTGGTCTGACGTAATGTTAGCGCTCATGTTCGAGAACAGACGTCAGTGTTATTGAAACGAAGCGCACGCTACGTTGCGATTCACATTTCGTGCCGATGCTGTGAATATCATACGCGTAGCGTTGGTATTGTTCCGGGTCGAGCAACGCTTGAATATAGCTTGCAGATTCATAGGAGCACATATGTAATGTTTATCTGACGGTTATAAAAGCGGAGCCAACATTGAAATCAAAGGGGTACATAGTAACACAAACTTAGAAAATAAAGACACGAGAAAACAAGTACGAGGGAGCGTCCGGCCTTTCTGATCCCTCCTACTTCTTTTCTCGTGTCTATTTTCTAAGTTTGCGCTACTATGTACCCCTTTGATGTTAACCAACTCACCCAACAAGAAGTCTTAATAAAACCAAGATTGGCGTTAAGCCGACGTAACGTCTGTTTCATATGAGTACATGAGTAATGTTTATTACCTTGTCATGAAATTAGATAGCCAGCACTGCAGCCACAATTGACGTTGGTTGCACCGACATTTTTCTTGCGCATAGGATCTTTTCAAAAGTAATTTCAAGTCATGGCTTGGCTCTGTGGTAGAATATTTGATATCCGCTCAGAGTACCTGGTTTAGACTCCTGCTGGGATCCGGATTTTTATTCTTTGCATACGTCGGGTTCACGTGGCTGATGCCGGATTTTTTGGACATGCACCCGCTTGAATTATCAATGTCTGTTCTCGCCGTTCCTGGGTCGATCCACTGTGAATCACCTGTGCCTCATACCAGCATCCCGCGGCCCGTGGTATAGAGGTAGAGAGCTGGTATGGTGGCGCTACTGCTCTCGCCCTCTCTCGGGGCAGCGGCGCACTTTTAGGGTTGTCGCTTACGCGCGTCTGCATGTTTCAGGGCGGAGGCGACGTTTGCGGCGGCCGCTGTTTTCTAAGAACGGGATTAGTTTTGTGTGTGTGTGTGTGTGTGTGTGTGTGTGTGTGTGTGTGTGTGTGTGTGTGTGTGTGTGTGTGTGTGTGTGTGTGTGTGTGTTTGTGCGTGTGTGTGTGTGTGTCCTGTGCTGACACACGTTTACTTGTATCTCACTGTTTTGGCGGCGACTCTCGTCGCCATTCACCCAACCCATCGTCCCCTTTTCGCCTCGAGGTACCCGAGAGATGCAGAGAGAGCTCTTCGCGCCGCTTACCGCTCTACGAGCTCGTCCTCTCATAGTGAGGAACAAAAAAAAAAAAAAAAAAAAAAAAAAAAAAAAAAAAAAACGGCTGTGTGCACCGGAAACGACAAACAATCGGAGCCTTTTCGTCTTTCGGACACCACCATATGGGCCGCAGTGCCACAGATACCAGCGCCAATGAGTTCGTCACTCGTTGTCGTCTGCTACGACAGCATATGCCGCTTGCGCGTGGAATGGCTGCGACGAACGATCATCGCGTCTTGTTCTGCGGCTTCCGCGGAATCAAGGACGTAGAAAAGTATTTTAAAAATAGTTGCTTGTCGATTGGAACCAAGCTCTACGCGAGTAACCATGTGTATGGAGTCAGAGAAGAATTGCTGAGCGCTGCAGGGCCGTCTGAAATAATGGGAAAGTGCATCGCACAGATGAAGACCGTGGATTACGAAGTGCGGCTGGAGGTGAGCTTTCTATTTTTCAATGCGCGTAGGTGTCGCTAATTAAAAATTTACTGCTCTTGTGCAGATATCAGCAGGAGAGAGAACCATTACGCATGCAAGCTGCACATGCAAGGCGGGGTGCGGAGGCTGGTGTAAACACGCCGCGGCAGTTGCAGTGTTCATCAACAATTACAAGCATTCTTCTTGTACCGATTTGCCGTGCGCATGGAACAAGCCTTCAACTCGGCCAAATCCTGATGCCAAAAAGTCGGTTGAGGACCTTTTTCCGGGTAAGAATGTTCCGTTACAACGGTACGAAAGATAATTTTCACATTGGAAAGTGATTGTATGCTTCTCCAGATCGGCCAAGACGAGCTGTTATTCTGAAGCCAGTAGACCCAGCAGCCATCCTTTTGCAGTTTCCGGATATTCAGTGTCCCTTAGGAGAAATATTCGAAAAGAAGGACGCTTTGCTCACGTTAGAACCACTAGAGCCAGTGGTCGACGGCGCAGACCATGAGCTTCTGAAAAAAATTTTGGATAGCAACCGCAGCTTGCATACAATGATGGAGGTTTCCTGCACTTGTCCCTTGAAATTGAAAAAAATTGACATGCTGCAACAATTGCCAGAATCTGAAAAGGTCTTCTATGAAAAACTTGTCAGAAAAAAGTCTGGACCAGATAATTGAGATCGCCGAGGTGACAAAAGGGCAGGCTGCAGTGCAGAGGTTTGTGGGCATTTTTAAAAATACATATTGCTTACTGCATTTTGTGTCTCGTTGTAAACAAACCACTGCTTATCGCAGATGGCACGAAGAACGTCGCGTGCGGATTACAAGCTCCAGTGCGCACAGAGTGAAGACAAGAGTAGCGGAATTCGAGAGACTGGCGGAAGCAATGGCATCTCCGCGATTTTTCACCGCTGCCGCTACTTCGTACGGTAAGTCGTGTAATAAGACCCTAGTTGTGGAACGTGGCGTACTTCACTTTGTGCCGCAATAAGCTTGATTTCTATGAATGTTGTTAATAATGACATGTAATAATTTTTTCATCCAATTACCTTTTCCGCGTGCAGGAAGAAAAACTGAAGACGAAGCCAGAGATGAACTGTCAGCATCATTGGGGCTTCCAATTCATAAGGTATTTAAACGCAATTTACTGGGAAAGTAAGAATAGGTTTGGTAAAAATTATTGCAGGTTGGGCTCGTCGTGTCACCACTACAACCGTGGCTGTGCTGCAGCCCAGACGGCATTGTGGAGTGCGGTCAAGCAATGCACTTAGTGGAAATTAAGTGCCCATATTCACTGAAGGATAGTCTGCTCATTGACCATGAAAATTTGGTCAGCTTTGTGCCTTACGTTGTCTATGAGAACGAGCGTCTAAGCCTTAAAAAAAAGCCACCAGTACTTTACGCAGGTGATGCTTATGCTTTACATTCTAGGGATGGAATACGCTTTCTTTTTTGTTTACTCTAGAAAGCAAAGCATTATTGTAAATGTTGACCGTGATGACCGCTTCTTGGCCGAGTATATGCCAAAGTTTGAATACTTTTACTTTAAATACTTCCTGAAGCGACTTGCTTCCAAGTATTGCTGAGTAAGCATTCACGAGCCTGTGGTAAATGAAATGTTCGTGTTTTCTAAATGTGTTTAATATGACCAAATGTGCAATAAAAAATGCGAGAAGCAGTACTATTGGACTCTTCATTGCAGAGATTGTGCATTTCACAATGCAACATTTATTAGCACTACAACCATTTACGTACAATCAGTACAATTCACAGTACAATTGATTCATACTTCAGAATGCCGGTACACTCCACTTTGAATCTTCCGGAGGCGCATATAAAGAATGAATTAATGCTGGCTCACTTCGCGCTAGAAGTAAATTCAGATCACTGAACGATGCACAAGCAGCAAGTTCTTTATTTTACTGACTAGCTCCAAGAAATTTTCACAAGTGAGGAATCAGTTTTTCTCCAAGCTAGACGATACATGAAACACGTCAGAATTTCCGTGAATTGATACGGGCAGATGAACAATCGAACCAAGAGAGCTTTAAATGGGTCAAGATGACCATACAGTAATCATTGTAGCTTTTAAAAAGTATCTGCCATGCTAAGCCCTGAGCAAATGAATGTCAAACATCAATTTTCATTACTTTCTTGCCTTAGTGCATTTAAGATAGGTGGCTGCAAGTTTACTAGTATGCAGCACATACGCATGATATCACTCATGTGAGGTATCAGGTCATTAGGAACGCGTGCAGAAACGATATTGAAGAGTTTAATGCGCTGGATCGCTCTTTCAACATGAATGCGTACTTGCGCTATATGGTACGTTTGCTGAAGCTCCTCGTAAGTAAACTGCACATTACCTCTGGAAAAAGGGGGGCAGGACAACAATTCCTTTACCACCTTCCACCGGTGCTCTGATACCAGGGAAGCCTTTGTCAGCGAGGACAACGTCACCTGGTTCAATCCTATCAAGGAAACCTGACTCGAGCGTGATGTACGTATCTGAAACACGGCCTCCGTAAGCCTTTGACACAAATGTCACAGCACCATTCGGCAAGATTGCAATAAGAAACTTCAACGTATAGCACCCTTTATAATGAGAAAAAAAGCTTCGTCGCTGCTCTACGGTGGCAGGCTCTTCTGTCCTCACTTCTGTGCAATCAATAACAAAGCGACAGTTTGGATAATGAAGCTTGAAACAAGCTGGCATGGTTGCTTTTACAGTGGCGAGTGATGGCTCGGGAATGAACCTTGCCATTGAGGACAGAAGATTTCTCAACACAAAATAAAATATGCGGCTGACAGCTGTTCGATGCAGACCAAAAAGAACGGCTATGCTAGCAAATGATATGCCAAGTTTCATCTTTATTAAAAATATCACTATCTTTTGCGGCATGGGGACGTCAACGCGCCGAACAGCGATAGACGAAAACAAAGAAATCAGCAGGGCAAAAACATTTGCGTCTACACCACATAGTTCGTTGAAAGCATGCATTCGTCCGCACAAGGAGTCGTACCCAAGGAACACACAACTGCGCTCTTCAGGACCGCTTGCTGTAGACTTCGTTTCAGCTGCCGCCTGCGCACATTTATCGATGCTGTTGACGTGTGATACTTGCGTCGAAGCAGAACACTGGGTGACGACAGAAAGAAACAGATGGCATGGTCCCACGCACGAGTCGTTGTCTGTTTGAACCGCCTAAGAAAAGAAATTTGGAAGGAACATCTTGATCAAAGTCAGATGTACGCGGATAAACAGAAGCACGCACGTGCGCGGGTACACCTATCTCAGACCAAAATGAAAAATGTGTTGCTAGAAGTAAGAACTTAAGCCATTCGCGGAAGCTAGCATAAGCGAAAAGGCAAATTAAGTCAGTCAAGTAAAATACAGCAGCACTGACAATAAATGGCACATTATTTGATGGTGTGCGGAGCTGCCAATGATAAAAATATTGTCAGTACAGTGCATGTAAGTAATAAAGCAGCTTACCACTGAAGCGAATCGGTCACACGAGCTATCTGCTGGTTCAAGTGCGTCTTGCAGCGAACCTGGAGTGGATTCCTCGATGTCTGAAGTCTCAGGTGAAACGGCTGACGGTGATGGTTCAGTGACAGACGGATAGCTGCGCCGCTGAAGCCTTCAACAAGAGAGAGGGAGAAAAAACAAGCATGTAACTGTCATAAAATTCTGCCGACCCCTGCAGCCCCGTTTCACATGCCATAACTTCACGGTTTTAACGACTCTCTTGAGGCTCGTAAAAAACAAACCAAAAAAGCAATGTAATTTGCTCCCGCAGTGCTGACACTTACCTTTGGTACCTCTCAAGCTTCGTCTTGGGAAGCACACCATCATCTTTTTTGTAGCACGGCGGAAACAATGTCGGCACGTACGCCGGGTGCTGAGCTATTGAACTCTTTTCATTCCCGACGAAGTGGACGCTGCAAATTCGCGTCTCATTCCGCACCGGCTGCCACTGCTCGCCATTCGGGCTGGAAAGAAGACATGAATTATTCACTTGTTCACGCAAAAGGCGAGAAGAAGCACATTACAATTAGGGCATTTATGGAGCAACACTGAGACGATGTTTACCTTGCACGCCGCACAGCTGTGATCCAACGCTGTCTTCTTTCATTTTCGTAGGCTTTCCATGGGAAGCGGTAGAATTTTACAGGCGGCTGTTTTCCAACGGTGTTTCTGTAGCTGTTGTGGCAGCCGTACACGCAGCAGTACGAAGAAGCGCCTGCCGTTCGCGCTTGTTTCACGTCCTTTCGGCGGGGTGCCATATGCTTAATACTCTAAGCAACCAACGTCTAGGTTGGGTTGTTTCGTGAGCGTCGAAGCAGATTTCACGTGCAAGCGGCTCGCGGCGGTGGTCACTGGGGCAGCCGTTCTCCTACAGCAACCTTAGCTTGCTTTTACGCGTGTGAAAGCGCTGTGCTGACTTACGTTTAGTTGTGCTTTCCTTCTGATCTGAAAACCCTTTCAAACCACAGCTGTTTGACTGTAGCCGAAAAACCGGTCGGCAGCTATTCTTGTTAACGTCCGCATTCAACAAATCTTAGCCCTCTTTTCGCCTTAAGGCGTTCGAGAGACAGACCACACTCGGTCCTTCTTATCGCTGAAAGCCGAATTGCGAGCTCTGCTGGGAAAAAAAAAATAAAGAGAAGAAGAAGACGCACACACACAGCTGCTTGCGCCGGAAGCAAGTTCCGTTCTGTCCCTTCGGCCCCACACGGAGAACGGTAAACACACACACACACACACACACACACACACACACACACACACACACACACACACACGCACACACGCGCACACGCGCACACGCACACACGCGCACGCACACACACACACACGCACACGCACGCACGCACGGACAGACTTTGGGCCAAAAGAATGCAAGCACCCATCAGTTCGTCACTGGTAGTCGTCTGCTAGAAAAGCGCGTTGCGAGCGCGCGCGTCAACATGCCGACGAGAAGCGACCACCGTGGGCTGTTCTGCTGTTTTCGTAGGATTGAAGATGTAGTGACAGCTGTTTTAAAAGTAGTTGCTTGACTTTTGGCACGAAATTGCACGCGGGTAGTCATGTGTGCGGCCCCGAACGACTGCTAAGCGCTATGAGACCTTCCAACATCATGGAAAAATGCGTTGTGCAAATGAAAACCGTGGAAAACGACGTGGAGGTGAGCTTTCAGTTTTTTTATGCTTCACGAGTGCTGAGCCATCGAACTCTCTTCGTTCACTACGAAGTAGACACTGCAAATGCGCGTGTGATACCGCACTGGCTACAACTGTTCGCCCTTCGGTTTGGCAATTAAATCACGCGTGGAAGCAGAAACGCCGTTTTCTTTCTTTCTTTCTTTCTTTCTTTATTGAATACTGCGGACCTTATACAGGTCCAAGCAGGGTGAAGGCAAAAACAAGGAAAAAATCAAAGCAAACATAAACATAGGTAATACAGTTTGAAACAATCACAACGGGAGGGGAGGCAATAAAGAATCATTCCAGTCTATTACAGTGCGAGGGAAAAAAGAAAATTTGAATAAATCTGTTCGAGCAAAATATGGTGTCATTGAATTAGGGTGATGGTGGCGAGTATGTCTTGATGTTGAAAGTGAAAGATAGGGTGAAGGGTTAATTGCTAGTTTCCGATTCCAAAGCAGGTAAAGAAAATCTAAACGTGCGGTTTTCCTTCTTAATGCAAGGCACGGAATGCTATTAGCCTGCATTAGTTCAGTGGGTGAGTCATACGGAGAAAATTTAGAATAAATAAATCTGACAGCTTTTCTTTGTACATTCTCGAGACGGGTAATATTGGTTTTAGTGAACGGATCCCAAACAACACATGCATATTCAAGTTTTGGCCGAATTAGTGTATTATAAGCAAGTAATTTTACAGGTGGAGGTGAATTTTTGAGCTTATGCCTTAAAAAGTATAATTTGCGGAATGCAGAAGAACAAATATTATCTATATGTGCATTCCACGATAAGGTATTAGTAAGAGTGACACCTAAGTACTTGTATAGGGTTTCTTCATGCAGTGGTAATGAGCCTAACTTGTATGTAAAGGAAAGGGGAGCTTTTCGGCGAGAGAAACGAAGATAGACGGTTTTATCAATATTAAGCTGCATATCCCATATGTTACACCATTCGGAAATGTTAGCAAGAGCAGAGTTAAGATGGTACTGATCGTTAGTTGAAGTGATTTCATGAAACAACACGCAATCATCTGCAAACAATCTAATTTGAATGCTAGGATCAATGACAGTAACTATATCATTAATGTATAACAAAAACAACAATGGTCCTAACACACTCCCTTGAGGGACCCCGGAGCCAACCGGAAGATAGCCAGACTGCCGCTCGTTAACTGTTACACACTGCGTTCGATTTGTCAAATAGCTCCTAATCCACGAGATCAAAATTTCCGGAAGTTCAATCTGTCTGAGTTTTAGGATTAGTTTGTCATGTGGAACTCTATCAAAGGCTTTGCTAAAGTCAAGAAATATTGCGTCAATTTGCCCGTTTTTATCGAAACATGAAGCGAGTGAATGTATAACTGTAACTAATTGTGTAACTGTTGAGTAACCTTTCCTAAAACCGTGTTGGCAATTAGAGAGGACTGAATGTTCGCATAAAAATTCATTTATTTGATTGGCTATAATGTGTTCAATTAGTTTGCAACACGATGATGTAAGTGATATAGGACGATAATTTTGTAATAATGACCGATCACCTTTCTTATGTACGGGAACGACTCTGGCTACCCTCCAGTCATCCGGTAGTTTACCATGAAGTAAAGAATTACGATAAATGATAACAAGAAACTTTGCAATAGACTCAGCGTATCGCTTCAGGAACATGTTAGGAAGGTTGTCAGGACCACATGAAGATTTAGTTTTTAAATTTAACAGCATGGAAACCACGCCAGGGTAAGAAATAAAATTGACATCAGAGGGGTGAAATGCTGTGTCACTGGGTGGACAAATACCAGACTTAGAAAACACGCTCTGAAAATACTCATTGAAATGACATGCAATATCTCCAGATTCAGTAACAATAGAACCATTCAAAGAAATTTGAGACACTGGCTTCTTTTTTCGCTTATATAATTCCAAAACTTTTTGGGATCTTCTGAAATAAAGTTTGGCAGCACTGTATTGAAATAGTGATCTTTCGAAGAGTGTACCGCACGTGCAAGGTTTTCTTTTAGTTCCTTTAGATTACTGATAGGCATGCGTCGTTTTTTTAATCTCTTTATTTTTCGTTTCAGGTGGATGATTTCACGCGTCATCCACGGTGTCTGCCTACGAACTAGTTTTTGTTTGCTCGGTACAAACGTATCTTACAGTAGTGGCACATATCTTTGAAACGGCACCAAAGTGAGTTGACATCAGTGTCAGTAAAATCAGTTAGGCACGTTTCCAAATGTTCTATTATCGATGCATCGTCTGCACGTGAGTAGTCTTTGAAAAGAGCGCTTCACAGAATTGTTAGATTTGATGGTAGCAACAATGCGTAGGCAGACACTGACAAGAAAGTGATCAGAAATCCCTTCCACAACTTGAACCGTACATTCTGATAACATCCTGGGTAAAAAAAACCAAATCTAGCACAGATTCCGAAGTTCCTTGGACGCGTGTTGGTTCCCGAACTATTTGGATTAGGTCATGAGTTAACATGATGTTAAGCATACTATTTAAATGATTGCTGTTTTCAGGAAGCGATTGAAAGCGCTCCCAGTTAACGCCTGGTAAATTAAGGTCCCCCATAAGGAGCACTTTATGACTGTGGAATTGAGATAAGTGCTTTTCCAGCTTATCCAGATACTCGGAAGTGGCATCAGGAGGCCTATAAATGGCACATAACAAAAGTTATGGCCCCAGCACGTGATTTTTATGCATAAACATTCTAGGCCGGGAATGTCTTCCAAGAGAACAGCGTCTATCGGGTGTTTAATGAGGACTGCCACGCCGCCTCCTCTAGAAGCCCGATCCTTACGGAAAACTTGATAACAAGGTGGGAAAACATCCTCGTCGCTTATTTCTGTCCGTAGCCACGTTTCAGTTATGACAGCAATGTGGGGGTCTTGCTCCAGTAAGGAAACTTCAAGAGGTTCTGTTTTATTGATTACGCTACGAGCGTTTAGGTTAATTATACGTAAACTCTTGTCATATTCATTGAAATCAGGTCATGTGTCAGACTGCTGGGGTCGCTGGTTCGTTATCCTGACTCGCATATTTTTTGTCTCATCCCAAAAGAATAGCTCTTTATCGACCTTTAGTTTGTCATGAAGCAAGTGCACTTTTTTACCCTGTAGTTTTTCGGCCTTCGCACTTTCCCACAAAAGCTTTCGTTTCTTCAGAGTCGCTTGCGAATAGTCATTTTGAATAGATATGCCTGATCCTTTAAGTTTACGGCAGTTATCGAGTATTACCTTCTTTTCGTTAAAATTTTGTAGATAGACGATAACCGGGCGTTTGCTGCCCTGGCGTCCAAGCCTGTGAATGCGGCCGATAGATTCACACTCTACATTCAGTTTATCCCGCATTATCGCCGTTTGAACTTTTTCCTTGAGAAGTACTTCCGTTTCCTCGGGGGCATTCAGAAATGCCATGAATAATTATGTTTGATCGCCTGTTTCTGTCCTCAAGGTCAGTTAGCTTCTTTGACTGGAATGTGATAACGTGTTCTATGGACTTAAGCGTATTTTGAACACCATCTTCTGAGGCGGAAGGTGGTTCAGACAGCCTTTTGTCAATTTGAGTGAACATCTGCTGAAGGTTACTGATCTGTGTTTCGACATTACGTAGTTGGGCTTTCATTTCCGAAATATCATTGCGGATTACAGTTTGACCCTCAAGCAACTGCTCAAATAACTCTTTCTGCGTGGGACCTGGATTTGTTTCAATGTCTCCGCAGAGTAGCAACTTGCAGACAAAAAGACATTCATAGGCAAGGTCAAGGCACTTCCGTGGGGCACGGCAGGACAATAATACCGCGACAATCGCTACGAAGAGAACAACTGTTAGCACTGACCCGCACAACGCAGAACAGAGCCCTGGTTAGCGTCATGGCCAAGCCGCGTCCTTCGTGCCCACAGAAGGCGAATCGTTGAGGCGTTTCTTGTATAGTGGTGTTTCCAAATGACGTCACGCCGCGACTGCCGATTGGTGTCGCTAGCAGAGTCAAATTGCCAGGAAGCGACCACAGTGG
>JALIZH010022910.1:0-42251 GCA_030522465.1 Rhipicephalus appendiculatus
CAGGATATGTGATGCACCGCACTTCAGTGAAGTCCGAATCACTGCGCAGCTTGTTATTTTTACAGAACTTGTAATCTGTGTAGATTACAAGTTCTGTACACATTAACATATGTCGTTTGCATATGTTTAACTTTGATATGTTGAATAAAATGCAACATGATCAAAAAGTGATATCTTGTCTCCGCAGCAAACGTTCATAGTGTCGGGCCGGACCGGGCCTGGGTTTGTGTTTCTGTACGTCGGGCCGGGCCGGACGGGCTCGAAGCCCTTTGGGGGGGTCGGGCTCGGGCGGGCCTGCGACGCAGTCAATGGGCCCGGGCCGGGCTTGAAAATTAGGCCCGTGCACAGCTCTACTGGCTAGTGTGCTGACCGCGCGCTTTCGCGTGGCCACCGCGCTGATGCCTTCCCACAGTCACCGCATGGCGGCGCTGCGACTCGCTAAGGTCCCTCGTGCGTCGGCGGCTCCTTCGCTTTCAGAGCCGCCAAGCACTGCGCTTTCTGCTGCGAATACACTGTTCTCCGTTGCGTTTAACACACTCGTCAAAGCAACTGATCGGAAGGGGAAAATCTTAGCGCCAAATTACTGCCCGCAGAAAATCCTCAACTGGTTCGGCACTACAAAACGACGCAGCGTTTCACACGTACCTCACGTCGTCTGCTAGTTTTCGCGGCTCTGTGCTTCACCACCAAAGCGAAGTAGAAAAGTCGCAATGAATATACTCCGGCACACTCAACTTGCCTGTTGAAAACTAATAATAATAATATCTGGGGTTTTACGTCCCAAAACCACGATATGATTATGAGAGACGCCGGAGTGGAGGGCTCCGGAAATTTCGACCACGGGCCTCTACCATTTCGCCTCCATCGAAATGCGACCACCGCGGCCGGGATCGAACCCGCGACCTTCGGGTCCGCAGCCGAGCACGTACCTTAGCCACTGATCCACCGCGGTGGACGCCTGTTGAAAACAATCAGCGAAAATTGACACGTTAGACGCAAGAAACAGTGTAAGGATATGGCTCACGGCAATTTCGATCGCGATCAAGTCCGACTCGGATTATTCGCCGCTACACGGGAACATTCGCTGGCGATTTTACTCGCAGAATGATGTCTTGAAGCGCAAGTTGGTACATCTTATTTCGTTGAAAACAGCGCAAAAACGGGTCGAAGGCTAAGCGACTGCGCTTCTGTTGTTTGCTCCTTACCCTTCATCCCGCTTTCGCGCTGTTTTCAACGCAGTGATTTTACTCGAAGTCGATCCAGTTAACTGCGATTCGCACCTCTCAGTCGTGGTCATATTTTATTATATTAGCGGTGCTTCACACTCGGTATGATGCACCATCATGGACTTGCAGAGTGTATAACCTACACGTGCCGAGGTAGTCGGGTCGTGGCACGATAATTCTTAATCGCGAGCAGCTATACATACTTGAGCCGGAGCGGGTCGACAGTAATCTCAAATGTCCATGTATCGCTGGTATTACACAAATGCAGTAATCTTTCTTGTAGACATTATGACCCTAGCCAGTGGCGTAACTAGATAGGACGGCGCCCATGGCAAATGTATTTCCGCGCCCCTCATGATGGTAATTATTATTATTATTATTATTATTATTATTATTAGTGTTGTTGTTGTCATTATTGTTATTTATGCGCAAAAAAGCCATCTGATTGTTTTGGGCAGGCGAATGAGCGATTTCTTGATTGATTCTTCACTACAGTGGACTAAAGCCGTCTTGCACGTCCACGCGTCGTACGACACACCAGAAGTCCCCAAGGTTAGAAAAAATGTGACAGAAGAAATGGACCTTGTTGGTCACCTGTTGTCGTTTCGCTTTACACGAAATATGCGAAGTTCGTAAATTACATAAAACCACAGAAAAGAAAACGACGAAGTAGGTATGTAAATGGTTCTTATTACATCACCATGAAATGTATTGTTCAGAAGTATTTATTGCGTACATCAAATCTGGATACTATGCTTGCATTTTTTTAATCAATGCTAATAATGTGTTCGAAAATTTGTTCCGGCAAACCTTGTCGCGTATATTATTGCCTTTTGCGACACCAGTGGTAATTGTGATCGTGAACAATGGTTGTCAAAAAAAATGCGTTCTTTATATTTGACATGTAACATGGCGCACGCGCATTACGAATGGAGCTGTCGCTCTCCGGTCACACATTTCCGCCGTCGGCTGCACTCAAGACCAGGGGTCTAAAACACGCGGCCCGCGGACCTCTCGCTATTGAACCGCGGCCCGCACGGGACTGTCTTCGTCGCATTTTTTTTAAAATGCGAATGCATTTCATAGTCGGGCTATGTCAGGCATCCGGCGTTGGCGTTGGCGTTGTCCGCGGAGGAGGAGGAGGAGGATAGGTTGAGGAGGTGTGCGCGCCGGCAGGTGTTAGATGTGAAGCATCTTATGGCGAAGCTTAATCCGGTGGTGGTGGTGTACGGCGTGACCGCCCTTACTGCGCATGCGCAAACCCTTTCAAAAAAAAAAAATAAAGATAAAAAACCTCCTCTCTCCCTCTCTCCCCCCCTAGGCATCCCTCCCCGCGGCAACCACACCCTCACTGCGCATGCGCCTCCCCTCCTCTCTCCCCTGCTACGCTCCCCCCTCTCTCCTCTAGGCATCCCTGCCCGCGCCGTCCACACTCCCACTGCGCATGCGCGTCCCACCTCTCTTCTTCTCTCCTACGCTCCCCCCTCTCTTCTCTAGGCATCTCTGCCCGCAGCGTCCACACTCCCCCCCCACTGCGCATGCGCACCCCACCTCTCTCTCCTCTCCTACGCTCCCCCTCTCCCTCTCTCGCCTGGCGACGCCGACACAGGCAGCGTCTGCTAGCGAGTTTCTTGGTTGAAAAAACCGACTGCTCGCGCTGCACAACCGTTCACTGGCCACCCCGTATATATGGCAATGAATCTTGACCTCCAAGGTGGTGCCGGTGGGAAATTTCTCCTGTGCGTTGTTGAACAATAAAAATTCGCAGCGTGCGCGTTAACTAAAAGTGGTCTGCGGCGGAGCTCGGCGGAGCTATATATGAAAAAAAAATTAAAAAAAATAAATAAAAAAATTTAAAAAACAAGAAAAAGCAAAAAAAAAAAAAAAAGGCGCTGCGCCGTGCTCCCGACCGGGCTGCAGAAATTAGGCGCCTTTTCCTTCTTCAAACCACAACCACCATATATAAATGGAGTGAAGCGCGCGCGAAACGCATTCGCATTTCCTCACGATTCCCTTCGGGGAGGTGGGGGGCTTTTTTTTTCCTGATGAGTGCGGTCATGAGCTACACAGGCATGAGTTGTCTAGAGCATTTTTTTTCTTGAGGGAACCTCTGCGGTCAACATGTGTTGATACATAACCATGAACAAAAAAAAAAAAAACTATATTTCAGAGTCGGCGTCCAGATTTTAGTCATTCTGGAGGTAGATATATGTTTTTGGAATCCCGGTGACAAATCGCTTTCAGAAATGACCCATATGGAAAGATATTTAAAATGGCAATGTTAGTCCTTTGAAACATTAGCCTTGTTGTGTGTGTGTTTTGGGCCTCATCCTGAGTCTATATCGACCAAATGACGGTGATGCCATCTCATGTAGACATCATAACCCGTTTACATGAGACATCAAACGCAAAATATTGAGCTCTATTAGCAGAAAATGAAATGTCATTGTAGCTTACCGCCTCACTGAAGCCGACAGTGGAGTCGATGCTCGTGACCGCCTTCTCCCCCGAGGTAGTGGGTAAAACATAAGAGTATAGATCTTTTCTGGTGCAACTCTCCTGCTTGGGCGTCGGATACGCACAGTTAGTTAGGGACTTTAAAGGTACGCTAACTATAAATATGAAGTAGAGGTGGAATGTGCAGAGGCATTGAAGAATGCGTGCAGTTTTGGTTGGGTGTGAAAACATAATTATTAGTGGAGATGATGCTGAGACCGAATATCCCTTACTCAGTTTCTCTCGCCCGAGACTCAGTGCTGAAGGAATGCCTTCCCGAACCTGCTTGCTCTCAGCGAATCAGAAAGCGACATCACACGTCACCACGTGCGCAATTGGCCGCTGCTTAACCGCGGTGCAGTGAAGCCGCGGCTTTCATGATTGCCGCGATGGATGTGGTTGCAGACTTTGAACCTCGCAGTGAAGATCTCAACATGGAAGCAGGATTGCATTTCAGTGAGTCTGCAATGATCCCCCGCGCAATCGCGGCGGCGGCAGCTCTTTCTGCGTGTGAATTAAGCCTGGCTCCAACCGACGGAAAGCGATGCGTCGTTTTCGTCGACGGCATGCGAGGCGTCCGGTTGCGAAATACTGTTTATCTACACGTGTATTTAATTTTTCGTTTTTATTAATGACGTTTGCCTTTCGGAGAACTCGAGCAGAGGCGCCATGGTGTAAAGAGAGTCGCGGCAGAGCAGGGCCGTGCAGGGCCACTCAATCCGCCTTGGAATGCGGCGCGCATCCGAAGAGCCGGTGGGAGGGTACCAGTGAGAAGAAATGTACCAGGACATCAAAACCATCGAAGCCCCATAGTTCTCTTCGGGACAGCAGCAGAACACGTGTGAAATCCTGCGTAGAATCGCTGCGAGGCTCGCTCGTATAAACGACGTCAATATCACTGCGTTCCGGCCATGGTTCAGGCTATAGCTGGATGCTGTTATACTGCCACTGCGCTCACCGGCAGAAGCAAGAAAACAACAACAAAAAACAAAAACAAATGAGGAAGATATCAAGAGCTCTCGGCAAACACGGCTGGACTGCCTTTGTGATCACTGCGAGAAACGTGAAAGGGCGTTAGTACTATCAGCTTCAAATGAAACGCGAACAGCGGCAAGCATTAGCAATGGCACGGTGCGCGCCGTCCAGTCATCACTGTGTACATGCGCGGTGCTGCCAAACAGGGCTAATGCGCTCCTGTCAATGGTGATGACTGGACGGCGCGCACTGTACGATTTCTAATACTCTTCGTTGTTCGCGTTTCATTTGACACCGATTGTACATGTATATATCCTTCTGTTTTTCGCAATTTTCTCGCTTGTTAAAGCTGAGCTCAAAGTAATAATGGCAAGAATGTGATCGTAATAGGATTATTTGCCATTGCGGTTCTACTTCCTGTATTTCTTTAGTGCTATTGTGCACGAGGCCCACCACTGGAGACACGGGCGCTGCAGTCGACATGCTATGACATTACGATCACGTGATGCCACCTTGCTTCATAGAACCTTGCTCTAAAGACTGTAATTCGTCTCCCGCGTTACTCATCAATTCAATGTCATCAGCGAATCGCAGGTTACTGAGATACTCTCCATTAACTCTTATCCCTAACTCTTCCCAATCTAGGGCCCTGAAAACCTCCTGTAAACACGCGGTGAATAGCATTGGAGAGATCGTGTCTCCCTGCCGTACGCCCTTCTTTATTGGGATTCTGTCGCTTTCTTTATGGAGGACTATAGTGGCTGTGGATCCACAGTAGATTTCTTCCATTATGTTTATATAGGCTTCGTCGATGCCCTGATTCCACAGTGCCTGCATGACTGCTGATGTCTCCACCGAATCAAATGCCTTCTCGTAATCTATGAAGGCTATGTATAGGGGTTGGTTTTATTCCGCGCATATCTCTATCACCTGATTGATAGTATGAACATGGTCTGTTGTTGAGAAGCCTGTACGAAATCCTGCCTGGTCCTTTGGTTGATTCAACTCTAATGTCGTATTAATTCTGTTACCAATTACTTTTGTAAATAGCTTGTAGATAACGGACAGTAAGCTGATGGGCTTGTAATTTTTCAGGTCCTTGACGTCCCCTTTCTTATGGATCAAGATGATGTTGGCATTCTTCCAAGAATCTGGTTATGATTACTGAACTTATGATTACTGAACTGGATACGGAAAGTAGAAGAGTAGGTCTGAAAATTAATATGCATAAAACTAAAGTAATGTGGAACAATCTTGGCAGAGAACAGCGCTTTGCGATAGGTGGCGAGACACTGGAAGTTGTAAAGGAGTACGTCTACTTAGGACAGGTAGTAACCGCGGAGCCGAACCATGAGAGTGAAATAACTAGAAGAATAAGGATGGGATGGGGCTCATTCGGCAAGCATTATCAAATCATGATTGGTAGTCTACCACTATCCCTCAAGAGGAAGGTATATAACAGCTGCATCTTACCGGTACTTACCTACGAAGCAGAAGCCTGGAGACTTACAAAGAGGGTTCAACTTAAACTGAGGACGACGCAGCGAGCGATGGAAAGGAAAATGATAGGTGTAACCTCAAGAGACAGGAAGAGAGCAGAGTGGGTCAGGGAACAAACGGGGGTTAAGGATATCATAGTTGAAATCAAGAAGAAGAAATGGATATGGGCCGGGCACGTAGCACGTCGGCAGGATAACCGCTGGTCATTCAGGGTAACTGACTGGATTCTAAGAGACGGAAACGCGTGAGGGGAGACAGAAAATTAGGTGGGTAGATGAGATTAAGAAGTTTGCAGTTACAACGTGGCTGCAGAAAGCACAGGACCGGGTTGATTGGCGAAACATGGGAGAGGCCTTTGCCCTGCAGTGGGCGTAGACAGGCTGATGATGATGATGATGATGATGCTCTAAAGACGGAAAGCCGGCGGCCTGAGCGCGTTTTTTTCTTTGAGTATCCCGCTTTAATTCAGCCCCGTTTCAGAACCATTTCATATGTGCTGGCATCTAGAACCCACAAGAGCTTGGAAAGCGTGACCAATGTTTTCGTTGGGGCTGTGTGCCACAACTATTGCACCGCGCATGCACAAGACCAGGGTACGTGTAGTTTCACACTTAAGGTTTTACTTCACACTTACGGCTTTACTTCAAGGAGAACGAACATCACGATGCATGGCTGATAAAGCTAGCTTAGAAGGGGCAAGGAGCCGAAGTCCCGCGCACGTGTTTGCAGCAAGCACTTGGTCGGCGGACTAGGAATCCAAATGTTAATTTGGTGACAGTGAGCTCAGACGTGACACCTCCCTTTCCACGTGAAGACGCCCACACCTCGAAGTCTTCTCAAAAGTTACTTCGGGGACGACATTCCTCATAGTCAACCCCATCCTACGCACGCTGGTCGGAGAAAATGTCGTGGGCAAAGACCGATACACAGAGAAAAAGGAAGAGGGGTGACGCAATTTGATGGAAGAAAGCAGTCTGTGAACGAGTTTCTGATTTGAAAAAAGATAAGAAAGAAACCTTGCAGGAAAGCCCACACTCAGCTTTTTCATTTCGTCATTTCATCCCGACGTCTGCCCATGAAAGCTCGCCGTAAGCTTGGAGACTGACATGTCTGGTGAGTTGGTACAGCTTCTCGATCGCAACCCTTCAGCAACAAGACCGTGGGCAGCGTTTTCCCTTTCCGATTTTCGCTATACGGTTATATACTTGTAGAAGTACCGAGGTGGTTTGGGCCGAACCAGAAGAAAACGAACATTTCAAGCGATAATTTCAGTGGTGAAGCTAGAAGGAGGTTTGGCATGTTGAACCTCCCACCGCCCCGATATTATTACATTCTGTATATGTGTATATATGCGCATACATACAAACACATGTCAGATCACATAAAAGGGAAGTCAGAACCCCAGAACAAAACCTTTGTCTACGACCCTGGATACTGTACGTTCATGTTTAAAGCCGTGCTTATGCGGAAATAGGCTTACACCGACCTATTTATCTTATTGCTCTTCATGGGCTTGGATATGAGAAAGGAAACATCGAGAGAACGAGAGGCATTCAGAAGTCGTGGCGCGGAGACGTGCTCTTGCAAATGCTACAGAATATAGCGCAAGGCATCACCACCGCGAGATCAATTTCAAGACAGATAATAGACTGAACCAAACGAAAAAGGCACTGCTGCTTACGCAGACAAAGCGCGGACAAATTGAATGTCGGAAGTCAGAGGCTCCCAGCTAGAAGATTGTGTTTCGTTCGTTGAAGGAAATAAGCACCATTTAACTAGTCAAATGTCTGTAGCCTTACGGGTTGTACCAGGGGAGAAGGTGAGAAAGGGTGCGTTGGTACAGTCTGGAGGCATGCCCCCACTGGTTTTGAACCTGCAGGGGCGACCAGTGGCGTAGCCAGAAATTTTTTTCGGGGGGAGGGGGGGGGTTCAACCATACTTTATGTATGTTCGTGCGTGCGTTTGTATGTGTGCGTGTATATATACGCAAGAAAAATTGAAAAATTTCGGGGGGGGAGGGGGTTTGATCGCCCCCCCCCCCCTTGGCTACGCCACTGGGGGGCAACCTTTCCACGGGGCGCGGGGCGCTAGCGCCCCGTTTATGTCCTCAGGAAGTCCACGAGGGCACGTTGGGCGGACTCGGCTCGGCGCCCCCCTCCCAAGTGGCGCCCGGGGCACTTGTACCCCCTTGCCCCCCCCCCCCTAGTTACGCCACTGACCCTAGCTTTTGCTCTTTGTTCGCTTCACCAACAAGATGAATGGTGTTCGTGCAGTGCTGCAGATGTCATCATAGGCCCCATACTTTTGGATCGGTCGTTTCGATGTTTCTGCAGTTCAGATGTACCTAGTGTATTGTTGTACTACATGAGCAAGTCTGTAGTTAACAGAGAATGTTTAATATGCAAATTTATGGCGGGGTGGGGTCACTTTCACTGTTGCATTTTCCAGCATGACATGCGTATTTTCTAGACCACATGCGATGAACACAAGCTAGTCTGAATAGTATTCAGAAGAAAAGGTAAATGCAAAAAAAAAAAAAACGAACAGGGGTCATTATAGTCAAGAACAACATCTCCATTAGATCATTTCATTATAGTCTAACAGTGTGATTGGCTGAAAAAAATTTCGTGCAGAGCATCTTTGTCAGTATTATGCACTCTTGCTTAACCGCAATGACTGAACAGTTTAAGGTGGGGTGAGACTTCCTGTGGTCAAAAAATTCAATTTTGGAAATTATCTGAGAGAGCATTTTGAGAAAATATATCACACTTGGGCACTCGCGGTTTCAAAAAGAATTTTAGGTCGGTTTTTTGACACATTGACAGGTAATGCGCGCGTACACCTAAATTATTTCTGCGTTTTTCTCAAAAGAACGTTTTTGGAATTTCTGTACAAATCTAGTTTTTGTGGTACGCTCATAATTTTAGTTCACTTCTGTAAAGCGTTAGTCGCTACCTTTTTGCAAAATTGCAATGCTCCACAGATGACAGATCTTATTTAAGAAGTACATTAGTAGAAAAACAAACAAAAATAAAAAATACAAACCCTTTTGAACCATCTCTGAGCTCTAATGCAACCTGCGCGTCTACCTTTAAAATACCTCGCAAATTTTAGTCATAGCTTTCATTACCACTGCTATATAGCCAAAATTTGAAACTCACTTTCAAAGTTTCACCCTACCTCAATCACTGAAAATGTAATCTGAACTTCACTTTGAAGAATCCCACTGTTCCACAACAAAATTAACCATTAACTCATCAAACACAAGTAATGTGCAAAACACACAACACCCGCATAATTACTCCTTGCAGTTCTCATTTACACGTTCGTACATGAAGATTAGCGCGAACACGGTAAAAACAGCGCAAACGTCACCAAGATAACTTTGGACAAGGGCCACAGAGCACTGAAAAGCTGCGGAGGCACTAACATACACCGCAACACCGGCGCATGTGCTACACCTTTGCGACAAGCGTCGCCGCCTACCGGCCAAAGTTGGAAGGCATCACCGGCACTGCCACCTCCTCCCATTGGAAACCCCCCTCCGCTCAGCACACTAGCCAGTATATTCTAGGCACTATAGCCGAGCTTTGTGAGCGTGCGCGCAGCAGTTTCGGTTTCTCTCCGCGACTGCGACATGGGTAGAGTGACCTAGAATAGGGGGAGTGTCCAAAGCGCCGGCTCCCGCCTGGCCCTTTTGCGGTGAACTCCCGCGCCGCGCCGCTGCTGCGCCGGACACGTGGGCTTTCCGCGCTCGGGAGCGCGCGGAAAGCCAGGGGCGTCTGCTACGCGCTGTAGTTTTTTGCGCTGGACTTCCATCAAGGGCACGTGAAGTCTACTTAACTTTAATAATGTGGTGCTGAATGAAGCTTACCCATCTTTGAGCGTTGTATTAGTGCGGGGACAACAACAGAATGCAAAAAAAATCATGTGTCAAGCGGCATCAGCGTGGCCTAGTTGCAGTGATAGAGCTTGAGAACGTTGGTGCGTGCGCAAAAATGCGCAAAATGAGCAGGCACAAGAAAAGACGAAAAGAAACTTACTCGCACGGGCAATCGGGCAATGGCATCGCGCATGCGAGAATTCAGAGTAATAACAGAAGGTAAATTACCCGTGCCGTCAGCTGAAATGCTTACGCGCAGTGACAACTTCGCTCACCACCACTTCTCATGGTCGCCAGTGGTTTTCTAGCCATATCCACAACGCTTTATTCGACAATTCGTTAGCCTCGACTAGCCCTTCAATATGAACAGAGCACATCGGGAAGACGTAAGGGGAAAAGAAAGGAATAGTAGATCATACGACCTCAATATATTGTTGGCTTATTTTTTGCTTCTGAGGTAGCGTCCAAGGCTCACCGAGCGCAAAGCTTGAGTTAAATTCCGACATTTGAATAAAAAGCAATGCCAGGTAAAGTTTGTGCATAAACGGCGTATTATAGAAAATGCTGTACCAATATCCAGATATCATGAAATTAAAGTTACTAATACCCTTATTCTTGCTGTACAAGTTCAGTTGCTGCCTGAACAACAATACGGTAAGAAGTTTACAATGTGGAAGTGTAATATTTCAACCACTGTGGAAAAATGTTCAAATATAGAGATCACTTATGTACCTAGACTGAAAAAAAAATGCAACATGCCACAATATATATATTATAGACAAGTATTTACAGACATATCGAGATGAGTTGTTTGGGAGCCAGCTGTGTTCACTCATGCGTGGAGTTTGTTTCTATCTATAGGGATAGCTGAACGTCAGTATGAAACATTTCCGCGAGATGTGTGCATCGCTTCAGGCCTTCACCATACGAAATGGAAACAGTTTCAAACAACTCATTTTTAACTTCAAATATTTTCAAGGTTCTCGGTGGTTAGGGTTCGCACGGTTCAGAGAATATTACAAAAAAAAAAAATGTCGACGAGTAGCTATATGACATGCAATTGTTCCCGCGGCAATTGAGTGCGCGTCAACAGGGCACCCGGCTGCAATTTCCCGCGTTTTTCCTGACGACCTAAAGAGGGCGCTAGTGGTAATCCAATATGGCTGTCGTTTGGGGGATCGTGCCGACGCCGCCGGATAGCGTCCCCGTCACTTCGAACAGCGTAGTCTTTTCGGCTCCAGCCACCGTGTTGTCAAGGGTTTGCTTAGAAAGCCATTGACTCTAGGATGTATTATATCCCACACGGGGGCTTGAGAAACGCGTGTGCGGTGTATTATTGAAGGAGAAGAAGTTTTGAACGCCGGGCACATCATTTTCTGTGGTGTGAAGGAATGCACAGCTCCGTTGAACACAATCCAAGTATTGTGCCTGCAGACTTCCCGGCTGCGGAAATACGCACATGAGCCGTGGTTCGAATTCAGGAGTTACGAAACGATAAAGGTAAGTCCACGTACTTTACTGGCTTATTTACTTTCCTAGTAGGGGTGTACCTTTCTTCACTGGGGTATTTTCGCCGACTTTGAGTGCGTGACCTCACTTATGGAAGTGTAGTTATTTTTTTTTACGTGCAGATAAATAGTACAGAAACACCTGTTGCTCGCCAAGCCCGAACGCTGCACGCGAACGAAGCGCTTGCTGTTGATGCGTGTGGCATGCGTTCACTCTTAG
Source organism: Rhipicephalus appendiculatus (assembly GCA_030522465.1). Taxonomy (NCBI): domain Eukaryota; kingdom Metazoa; phylum Arthropoda; class Arachnida; order Ixodida; family Ixodidae; genus Rhipicephalus; species Rhipicephalus appendiculatus. The sequence continues at coordinate 11,809 of JALIZH010022910.1, forward strand.
CTAGATCATGCGAGCGGATGGCTGCGCTCTTCAGAGGGTGAGTGCGTCCGAGGCACCTTGCAACAAAAATAGCGCAGGTGTAGAGCAAAATGACGCTTCTGCTTCTTGTCCTATGTCTTTTCGCTTAGATGTACGGCTACGAAGGAAGCAGTGGGGCTCTGAAGAGCGCAGTCATCCACTCGCATGATGTAGCTAAGAGTGAACGACCGTATACCTACAGTCGCGACGTCGGTGTTCGAACCCTATTATCGCTTTGCACGGCAGAAACTACGCTACTTTTATGCGCTTGTAAACAAAAGGCACTTAGTTGTATATTTGACTGCTGAAGCGTGATCTATGCGGTTGCACAGCACGTGGGAAAATTTCAGGCATGCTTGGAAGCTGATTTCATCACCGTACAGACATTAATTTTCAATCAAATTTTTATTTCCATCATGTTTTATTCCCCTCCGCATTAGAAGTTTCTACTCATAGCTGTGCGCACGAGGGGGGGTGGGGGGGGGAGGGGGCGTTGCGATGAACCTTCGCCCTCCACCTGAAGAACCCTGCGCACGCGTATGCTTCTACTGAAATGCCGCGAGCACAAATGTTTTTTTTTCTCTCTCTTTTGCAGGGTTACTGCTCGTGCAAAGCAGGAAACCAGCCACCCTGTTCCAGGAAACCTCGCCTTCGACTGGACAGCGCGTGCACAGCGGCACCCAGCACATTTAGTAATTCTCGTACCTGTAGCTCGTAGTGAGGAAACAATAAAGCAAATAATTGCTACTACGACTCGTAGTACCTGTCTGACTTCGGTAGTTCACTACAGAATTAAGAAAAGCCGTCGTAAAAATCACCAGCGACTAAAATAAACCACCTGCGAACCGCCGCACTGATGCCGACTGTACGCCGGCATGAGCTGGCTGCATGGGCATCCCCCAAACGACAGTTACGACGGCTGCCGCATGGCGGCGCTACCATTCGTGAAAGTTGCGAATAGCGTACACCACGCTTTTGTGAGCTGAACCTCCCTAGTACAGACAAAGCTCAAAATTTTACCACTAACTGACACAGCATGTCTGTCATCTCTTTAATGAACATAAAGAGATGGCCCGATAGGCAAAGCAAGCCTCTTGTGTACGTACCACGGACGTGTGTAATCAGCTGCTGTGAGCTGAGAATCACGTTTATTTTCGGGCGATCGCACGTAACACGAAGTAAGGTGTACACAATGGTGCACTGTTGTCGTTTCATTTACTTTGGTTTGTCTTCTTTTTTTTTTAAGGCGAGAGCCTTAGATGCCTCATCAAACACGGAAATTTACCACCGGCGTGCTGCGTCGTCAACGCGAGCGATGCAAAAAAAATTATCACGTGATGACGTCACCATGACGTCACAGATCGATAAAATTTGTGACGGCATCATGACGTCAAACAGCGTGATGTCATGTGATGACGTCATCACCTAAGATGGGCATTTTGCATTGCCTCCGTGATCCATGGGCCGATCAGGGAGGCCATGTAAAACCAGGTGGCGTACAGAAACCTTTGCAATGCCTTCGATCCTGGGGCCAGTGCGAAACAACAATTAGGTGCCGAAAGCTTTCGGAGGTGGGCGGGGGGGGGATTAAGGCATCGAATGAAGAAAAACATGACCCACGGCTTTCGGACGTCGAGACGTCTTAGGGCGGATGTATAAGAGACCTTGCGAGTTTTTTTTTTTTTCATGTATTTTACCTGTGCGGGCAATGCTTCAAAATGTATAAGTAAGTCCTACATGCTTATTCGACAAAAGCCACTAAAACGTCGAAAAAGGAAGAAAACTGAGAGGCAGAAGCAGAGACAGTGAACACAGAGGTGGCTACTAACAACTGACGTTTATTTCGAAAAAAACGCCTTCTCCTCAATCCGTACAGCGCATGCGCAAAAGCACCCCACAAAAATCACATCTCCAATCTTACCTACGCAAATCAGTTCAGTTCAAGAAAATCGCACTCTTTCCTGGTCAAAAACACAGAAGCTGCGCTTACACATTTATCCGGACCAAGCTTCCAAATGTGGTACGCCTCAATGATTTCCCTTTCACGCTGCGTCTTAGCCTTGCCTAAAAATAGAAACATTTTCAAACCGTGGTGTACACCCACACAGCTTGCAATGTAGCGGAAGGTTACCACCCATGCCAGAGGGTAGAAGATTTGCATGTTCCCGCATACGAACGTTAATACATCGACCAGATTGTCCAATGTATAGCCTATCGCAACTCAAAGGAATGCCATCAACCACACATGTGGCACATGCGCAGTATTTTTTTACATGTTTAACATCGCATGTTCTGGCGTGCCGAGCTGCGCAACTCTCCTACAAAGACCTGCGAGTTTGCTAGGTGCGGAACAGACCAATCTGATGTCGTTTCTGGCAACAACCTTTTTCAATCTGTGCGAAATACCGTGAATGTATGGCATAACCACCAGATTCTTTTGCTTTTGGTCTTGAACATCAGCATCGCTCCTGTGTTTAAACTTTAAACGCTTAAACAAAAATTCAGCCACAGTAGTGAACAAACTGTTAGGATAACCTGCCGCCAAAAGCCTACTTCTTTCCTGCTCGACAACGCTGTCTTGCATTTTATGCGTGCAACTCTTAGCCACGGCATTAGATAAGCATAAATTGGCGATAGCCCTTTTAACTAGTTTAGAGTGGGAGGAATCATAGGGCAAAAGCATCTTTTTTAGTCCTCGGACTATACATCCAGCACACGTGACCATGAGAATGAAAAGTGAGAGTCAAGTCTAGGAATCTAATGGAATTTTCTTGTGGTGCTTCATGAGTGAAACGAAAAGCTGAGCAGCATGATTGAAACACTGACATGATGTTAGCAATGACGTCAAGGATAAAATCACTCCTACCAATATTTAGAAGGACAAGAAAATCATCAACATATCAAAAACACGGGCAACTCGGTCATCATCAAGGCTATCGCACAAGCGTCTGTCGAAATTAGCTAAGAAAATGCTGCAAAGTACCGGAGCAACACTTGACCCTATACAAATACCATTCTTCTGTAAAAACAACTTGCCTTCAAAGTTGACAAAAGTTGTCGAAAGGTAAAAAGTTAAAAGTTCAATAAAGTTTGCGGTTGAAAGGCCGCACGCACCTTGAAAGGAGGTCTCTCCATGAGATTCAATGGCCTCACGCACTACTGCAAACAGTTCGTCATGGGGGACAGAGTAAAACAGCTCTTCAATGTCCACTGAGAAAGCTGTGTTCGCCATTAGCGCTCCCGACCTCAATGCTTCAACCAGCACATTCGAGCTGTCCAAGCCACACGGATCCTCAGGTACAAGAACGTTGAGGGAGCCCTGCAGAAACCTTCCAACAAGTTTCTGCCACGAACCTTCTTCTGTGACAATGGTTCTCATAGGATACTCCGGCTTATGAGTCTTAAGCGTAAAAAATACAGAGAGCACATCACCTTTGCTCTTCTTGACCGACTTCACGAGAGGCTCGAGGTGAAGCTGCTCCAAAATTTCAACGGCGTTTTTCTTGACTTTTGCAGGTTTTAGGGCAACCCCTCTGAAGTTCTTGTCCAGCGCTTCCCTCGCTAATTTCGACAGACGCTTGTGCGATAGCCTTGATGATGACCGAGTTGCCCGTGTTTTTAGATATGTTGATGATTTTCTTGTCCTTCTAAATATTGGTAGGAGTGATTTTATACTTGACGTCATTGCTAACATCATGTCAGTGTTTCAATCATGCTGCTCAGCTTTTCGTTTCACTCATGAAGCACCACAAGAAAATTCCATTAGATTCCTAGACTTGACTCTCACTTTTCATTCTCATGGTCACGTGTGCTGGATGTATAGTCCGAGGACTAAAAGATGCTTTTGCCCTATGATTCCTCCCACTCTAAACTAGTTAAAAGGGCTATCGCCAATTTATGCTTATCTAATGCCGTGGCTAAGAGTTGCACGCATAAAATGCAAGACAGCGTTGTCGAGCAGGAAAGTAGGCTTTTGGCGGCAGGTTATCCTAACAGTTTGTTCACTACTGTGGCTGAATTTTTGTTTAAGCGTTTAAAGTTTAAACACAGGAGCGATGCTGATGTTCAAGACCAAAAGCAAAAGAATCTGGTGGTTATGCCATACGTACACGGTATTTCGCACAGATTGAAAAAGGTTGCTGCCAGAAACGACATCAGATTGGTCTGTTCCGCACCTAGCAAACTCGCAGGTCTTTGTAGGAGAGTTGCGCAGCTCGGCACGCCAAGCAGAACATGCGATGTTAAACATGTAAAAAAATACTGCGCATGTGCCACATGTGTGGTTGATGGCATTCCTTTGAGTTGCGATAGGCTATACATTGGACAATCTGGTCGATGTATTAACGTTCGTATGCGGGAACATGCAAATCTTCTACCCTCTGGCACGGGTGGTAACCTTCCGCTACATTGCAAGCTGTGTGGGTGTACACCACGGTTTGAAAATGTTTCTATTTTAGGCAAGGCTAAGACGCAGCGTGAAAGGGGAAATCATTGAGGCGTACCACATTTGGAAGCTTGGTCCGGATAAATGTGTAAGCGCAGCTTCTGTGTTTTTGACCAGGAAAGAGTGCGATTTTCTTGAACTGAACTGATTTGCGTAGGTAAGATTGGAGATGTGATTTTTGTGGGGTGCTTTTGCGCATGCGCTGTACGGATTGAGGAGAAGGCGTTTTTTTTCGAAATAAACGTCAGTTGTTAGTAGCCACCTCTGTGTTCACTGTCTCTGCTTCTGCCTCTCAGTTTTCTACCTTTTTCGACGTTTTAGTGGCTTTTGTCGAATTTAAGCATGTACCAACTTGCCCAACAAGCAACACTCTTGAAGTCCTACATCTTGAGATCGATATTGCTGATAACCATATTTTCATTCACTGACGGAGACAAATCATCAGACCACGCATCGTCAGAATTATTTCCGGCGGAAGAAAGTGGGTTTGCGCGCCACACGCCATATTATTACCATTGGTCGTTACACAAATCACAAGCATGTCAAGTTAGTGATGCCATGACCTTACCAAGTGAACGAGACGCGATAGTTACGCGAGTTATTTTTTACTTTTGGTACCGCGGCCACACCGACGGACACATTCCGCTTCGCATAAAAAGGCTTGAAGCAGCAATGCGCGCGAGGCAGCCATGTAAAACGAATCGAATGCACGAAATAAAAGAAAGGATATGAAGTGTTCAAACGCGTTAGCATGAGATAGCCATTTACTACGTGCATATATCTGCTACGTTATCGTGTTTATCTTTATGATCTCCAGCTTATTCTCTTCTGCAGCTCGTTCACGTTCGTCATTCCACGCGAAACTAAATTAAGCACCTTCGCTCACGATGGGTGCGCGCAAAATACATTTTTCAAATGGGCGCGTAAGTGCGGACGATTGCGGTGACAAAGCAGCTGAAAGGAAATATATACAAAATCCCCGTTTCACAACCCACAAACGTGTTCTCTGTGTGGTGAGTCGCTGCAGTATTATGTTGCAGTGACGCAGTATTAAATATGGTCCATATTACCGCAACGTTGGCTAATAGCGGCCGAAATATCGGGCGCGTAGCAGACGCTCGCCGCTATGACGCGGCTTCCACCGCGGAGAAAGCCCACGGGTCCGGCACGGCAGCGCCGCGGGAGTTCACCGCGAAAGGCCCTCGCTCCTCCCATGTATTCGCGCGGCGCTTTGGACACTCCCCCTATTCTAGGTCACTCTAGACATGGGTAGGCCGCGCGTCGTTCGTACTCACGGGGAGCAGGCAACTCACGACGACCGTGCCAACTCCACCGCAGAGGATCGCGCACGCCACGCAGATTGTATGCGGAAGTGGCGAGCGAGCGCCGCTAATCGAGACGCCGAGCGCAGTCGCGACGTAAAACGGAAACGGCAACGCCGGGCCAACGCCACTGAAGAAGATCGAGCACGCCACGCCGAATGTATGAGGCAATGGCGAGCGAGCGCCTCTAATCAAGGTGTCAAGCGAAGTTGCGACGTGGAACAGATGCGGCAACAGTGGGCCGACTCTGCAGACAGCGAGGACGAGCTACAGCGTGAAGCATGTAAGCTCAAGCGGCAACGGCAGGCATATGCGGCAGCAGAGCGTTGCAGCACCTTTGCCGTTCCTAGAGCGTTGGTTTGACCACAACGAGCCTCACATGGGAGGCACCCAGCAACAACTCGACAACGACATGACGCGGTGGTCTCCAACTACTCCCAACGTCGGTAAGTTGGAGTCTGTGTGATTAGCAAGATTCGTTGATAAGGCAATTTGCCCATTCCAAGCACCGTTCGCAGTTACGGTTACTCTCCGATTCCTTCGCATCTGCATCAACGCTGTCGAGGAACCACTGGCGTCTGCTAGTGTCTCTACCGTTGATTCGCCGCGGGATCGATCGAGATGGCAGCACTGTCGACCGTCGCCCTGTTAAGTGAATAGTGTGGATGCGGGGTTCGTGCGGCGCGTGGAAGTGTTCGGGTGTTCGGCGCTGCGGTTTTCACATCGTGATTGTTTCTTCCGGACCCGCGCTAATCTCTCCGTTTTCGATGGTGAGGTATTGTTCGGTTCCACAATGCAATACGTACTGCACCGAGCCAGGCGTAAGTTTCCACTTCTATCCCACCGACGCGGAACGTCGTCGAGTGTGGCTCGTCGTGCTTCGCAGCGGCAAGACGCCGTCCAAGTACGCGATGGTGTGCAGCAAGCACTTCGACGACAGTGCGTTCCGGCGTTCGCGGACGAGAAAGGAGGGTGAGTGGTCGGCGACAATAACTTCGTTAATCTGCGCTTTTATGCTTGTTGCTGCTGTGCAGTACGAGCGTGAAGACGATTGCAGTAAATGATCATGCGAGAAAGCTTGGCAGGGATGCCAGTCACGATTATAGCCTGTGCTTTCATTTTCGTGTACAATCCGCAATAAATTAATCGAGTCTATAAGCATGGAATTCTGTATCCTTCATGTCCCGTTTTAGGTGTAAATGCAAGTTTTGTCCGCGCTCGGCTGCGAATCTGTTTTAATCCCCGACAAAGCGTGCGCGGGGTTCCCCTTCAGGGGGAGGGGGGGCGAAGGTTCGTCGCAGCGCCCCCCTCTGTATTATGTCAATTAATGGGGCTGACATTGCGCCCCCCCCCCCCCCCCCCCCCCAAGTCGCAGCGCCCCCCTCCCTATCATGTCAGTGTATGGCTTTGCCCTCTCTTAGGTGACCTGCCCCCCCCCCCCCCTCCTTGTTAATATAGAGTTAATAGCCACTGTTGATCTTTATGTATATTTTTTTCTCTCTCTCTCCTTTTAAGGGTTCAAGCGGAAGAGATTAAGGCCTGACGCACTTCCGACACTGAACTTGCCAAAGCGCACACTTGACGAGCATAAGCTGCCTCGCAAGCCACCAGGTAAGTGACGCAGCTGGCAGGTTGTATCGATGCGTGTTGACCTGCCAACAAGTTTAGGTACTCCTGTGAATTGTTGCTCAATAGCTCGCATGTGCCATTGAACGTCTTTTTCGATCAAAGTTACCCTAATGTTTTCCATAACCCCTTAATTACCTCTTTGTTTATTTCTTAACAGCAAAAAGAGTCCCTGTTTCAAGGCAATCACAGAGGCCTAAAAACATAGCGAACAATGTTGCAGGTCATTTAGAAATCTTGTTCATATTTCATTGTCTGAATTACAAAACTAATTTTGTCTGCTCTTAGTAAATGTTTAGCCATAGTCTTTCTGACGTGATATATGCCTAACGGTTGTGATGTGTTGTGCATAACTTTTGCGTATGCTCCTTGCCTTTTTTTTATTCATTACAACTAAGTACTACTTCCTAATGTTTCACTTTTAATAGCGACATTTTACATGCTAATATTACTATATGCATCATTCTTCATTGTATCATTGGTACAACCTTAACCCTCTATTGCATGGCGTCCCATATTTGGCACATACCGATTAACATTTTTTATAGCGGGCGCAAGAGGACCAGTGGAGAATGTGACACAGTTAGAGTAATCCTTATAGTTACGTGCACTAAATATAAAAAAAGCGCTGCCATCCCTAGAGCAGTATGAAATCTAGACATGAAATAGATTGCACGGTGCACATGCAAGCTCAGATCATGAAAAACAGTGACTGCTATATTTTTCTTGCAACCATTTTCTCGTTGCAGAAGCAAGAAAAAAATTATTTTGGCATATCTCGTGGCTTTGAAAATTCATGCTCATTAAGGCTCTTCTCAATTCCGTTTTCCACTACGGTATATAGTCGGAAATCGGTATGTGCCATATTTGGCACAATATGCATGCGAGTGATGAAATGTGCAATATGGTGCCATCTATGTTTTGTTGCACAGTGCAAATACAAACGAAAAGAAATCATCTGAGATCATGCAGCACAGCTTGGTTTTGCCAGATTTCAGTTGTGGCGGTAGGTTTTGAGATGCTTCACGAAAAGATCGAGTGTCAGCAGCAGTACCTCACAATTTTTTGTTACATTATTGGCGTGGGTGCACGAAAAAATTATGTGAAGTCTAACCAGTGCACAGCGATATTTAGCTTTTACGATTGGTCGGCAACTGACGCTCACAACCACAAGTCAGCGGTTGGAAATTCGGGCAGGAAAGTACAGCAAAGCGGCACCATGCGAAGAGCCAAACGTGTAAGCGGCCATCTTGCACGTAGATGTCGGCAGTCCGATGCACTAACCAAAATGTTCAATTATGCCTGAACACAGGAACCAATTGCTTTGCTTTATTCCACAAATCAAGCTAAAAAGACCGCATTCAGTGAGATTTTGTTTTTCAGCCATGGCAGCAAGTTTGCTCGCCCACGTGCATAGTGTGCCATATTTGGCACAAACCTTTATTTTCATTAATACAGTCACAATAAATCTGAAAAATTTTGTACGTGTTATTCTTCATGTAGTTAATGATAAAAAATGATCAAATAATTTTTCTATTGATTTTCTCATAATTCATGCAATAGAGGGTTAATTAAATCAAACAGGCAATGAAGCCAAGGAAGTTATACAGGACAATCATTGTACTACTGTTTTTAATTGTATGGTTGTAACTTGTGTCATTGGTCATTTCTTCAGTTCTGTCACGCATATATATCTATTTCTCGCTTTTCTAATAAATTCAATTGAAAGTTGCACCTCTCCGTGTCTTTTTTGTCCTTCGCCTAAAGAAGTTTTGCGCAAGAAGACATAGTAGACCTATGTGTATGCCACAAAAACGCACTTGTTTTCCTGAGACTTGAGCTCCGCATAGGTGTAGAAGTTAAACATTGTACAAAAGTATGAAGACTGGTCTTGCTTAGATGACATGTCTCGCAGACCTTGTAGCAAAGTACAGATTCAATGCAAGAACGGACCAGTAGGTGCAAAGGGAGAGGATGACCATCATCCGGTTCCAACTCTACTGCCCCAATCATGCACTGGATTATAAGAGGGAGCACGCCCTACTCTATGTCCTGTTCAGGCGACAAGTTGACCTGCTGGATAACAACTGATTTGAGCAACTCAGCGTAGACAACGTTGACCACATCGCACAGAAACAGCAAGAGTACACCCATAGGCTACGACCGAATAGAGGAGCCCACCCACACCATCGTTGATTAGGGAAAAGGGCAAGTAACACCGCGGTATGGATGTACTTCATTACATTGGGGCAGTTCAAAACGACAGCCCCTGTGCAGCCATTCGCAAGAGAGACAACATACTGGATTCGGAACAATACTGTGAGATGATGTGCTTGAAAAATGAGGAGCAGCACAAGTTCATTCAAGAAATCATTTGCAGTGTCAGAATGCCTGGCTCCAACCCATTGCTGGTCTTCTTCACCGCACCCACCGGCTGCAGAAAGACTTCTGTGCTCCGTCTAGTGATGGATGTGTACAATCGTTAGTGCCACGACATCTCTGAATGCTCCACTGGTGCCTACAATGCTTACGTCGTCTGCACAAGCACTGTTAGAGCAACCATTGCAGCGGGGCGGTGGCGAAGCCAGGGGGGGCACACCGGGCCCGTGCCCCCGCCCCCCCCTCCCGAAATTTAGTTTCACCACGGTATACAGAGCACAAAAAGACCATTTGCCTGCCGGGCCTCCACTTAAGGTCAGAAAGGTGCCCTCCCCCCCCTCATAAAAAAATTTCTGCCTACACACCTGCAGCAGGGACAAAATGACAAGAGTACTCAGCATCAGCAATGTCAACATCTTCTGATCAGCCTTCCACAAGGTCAGTTGTGGGATCATTGACGAGGTTAGCGTGCTTTCGGCAGATGTCTTCGGTAGAATCGACAACTTTCAGGCAAGCTTTCTATAGCTAAAGGGGCCCTGCAACACTATTTGAGCATGCTCAGAAAACGCTGCCGATCAGTGGTCCAGGCTCTCGAGAACACGCGAGCCAAATATTATAGCTCAGCACGCGGCGTGGAATTCACAATAAATTCTCAAAGTCAGCCAGAAATTGCTTTCTCTTCTCTCGACAAATGACGTTGCGTACCCAAAAATCACTTGTCACCGACGAGAGATTTTTTTTGTATCAGCCATTGGCTGATTTGAGCATGGGGCGCTCGGTAGTTACAGAGGCCGCCGCGAGAGGCCGCGACTTGTCCACGCGTGCGCGCGATTGCAATGAAAATTCGCGTATTCGAACAAAAAAAAGAAAGAGAAAAAGCGCTCAAGATCACGAGGCGCGCGTGACGTATTTTCTTTCCCCGTGCCATCCCTCCCTGCTTAGCTTCCAGCACTTTCGACGGGACGAGAGAAGAGAGAATGCAATTGCAGCGTGCGAGAAATCTTTGTAACTCCACTCGTACTGGACGGATGCCAAAAATTTTTGCGGCAATGAATTCGTGAGACAATAAGCTCCTTTAGTGAATCCATTCCATGGCTACTTGGAAAAGTGTTGCAGGGCCCCTTTAAGATCAACCTTTCAGTGCATTTGATATCACAGTCTGCAGAGACTCAGGCAGTTGCCTACAGCCAGAGCAAGTGAAGTTTACAGACACTGCCGAGACGAAAAAAAGCTCTTCAGCTCCAAAGTGAAGTGACATCATCTCTTATTGTTACATTGTCGGGTTTGTGTGGCGTTCTGCGGGAAGAACCACACTGCTTGTAGAAAACAATTGAAGATGGGGCTCGAGGACAAAGAAGAAGAGGTGGCCAGCGGCACGTTCTATTTTTTTTTATTCTCGTTCAGTACGCAATAAACCGAAGACGTATCGATGCTGCGGTCTCTCTGGTCCTTCCGAAACACATGGTGCCGTGACCAGGATCCCTGAAGACAGCCGTGAAGACTTCAACCCCCTTCGCACCAACGGGTTGAAGAACGAAGCAGCGGTGTCTGGCTCACCACCCGAACCGTCGTGGGAAGGACCACGACCGATGACCGTTGGACAAGCAACTGCACAGGCAAGCACTCTTCCCATACGATTTTAAGCATGAACAGAGAAGTCCTGTCGAAGAAGCGGAAGACGCTGCGATCAAATGTGACAACGCTGACGAGCGAAATCGATAAGAAGCTGGAAGAAGATGCCGATCGAGCTCAGCTAGTCACGTTTCTAAACCAGTTGAAGAGTACGTCACAGATGTTAAAGCAAGTCAATGAACAGATTGAGTCGCTAATCGAAGAGGAAAACGCGGAAGCAGAATTTGAAAGAGTCTTGCAATATGAGATGAAGATCATCGCAGCAACGACCAAAATAGAAGAGCGGTTACGCGACTTGGAGCAAGTGAATCAACTGACGACGAGAATAGCGACAGATCAGGCGGGCGCAGTGCAAGGGTACTAACCACAACTCGGATATGCAAGAGCTTGTTAAGTTGCCACGTCTGGAGATGATCAAGTTTGATGGAAAAAGAACAGCGTGGCCTAGGTTTTGGCATCAGTTCGAGACATCGGTGCACAACAGGTCAAACATGCCAAATAGTCAAAAATTTAATTACCTCCTGGCGTCGCTCAGCGGAGAGGCTGCGTCTCTAGTAGAAGGTCTACAGTTCTCAGATGAGAATTACGATCATGCAGTCGATCTTCTGAAACAAACGTTCGGCCAACAAGACAATTTAAGAGAGACGTACATAAAAGAGTTAGCAAGCGTGGAGGCTGTGAAGAGTTCAAAAGATGTTGATGGACTGAAGAAACTCTTCCAAAAGTTGCAAGTGAACACACGAGCGTTGCAGTCGTTAGGAGTTGAAATGGACAGTTATGCCACGGTGATAATGCCTGTCGTGAAAGCTGCGCTACCGGTGGACATGCGGATTGAGATAAAGATGAAAGAAATTGAGAAAGGCGCAGATAACAGACCATCAATGGAAGAGTCAGGCTCAACAACGAGAGTTAGCTCACATCGTTTGAAAGCAATCATGGAGTTTCTGAACATATATGTACGCAGCAGAGAAGAAACAAGCGAGGAGAAATACGCCGAAAACCAGTCGACGCGAGCTACGAGAGGTCCAAGAACATCGACGCTTCAAAGCACCTCGATGAAGAAATGCATTTTCTGTGAGATGACTGGACATCACACGGAAGATTGCCGAAGAAGCATGACAATGGACCAGAAGAAAGAAGCGTTGCAGAGGGAGCGCAGGTGTTTCAGGTGCACTAGGCCGCACCACACGGCGAAGATATGCCGCGCCAACGTACGCTGCAAGACATGCAAGGGAAGACACGCAACATCCATGTGTCGACCGCGTACACCTGAAACGACCGATCAACAGGCGAGAGACGGTGGTGGACACATACGTGCAAGCTCGCAACATGACAGAGTAGACTCCAGCAAATCCTGCAATATGCACGCACAGCAGTCTGGTGAAAACAGGTGCATACTACTGCAAACAGCCTTTTCATGGACGGAAGGAGAAGAAAGTGGGTGCTACGCACGGATTATGCTGGACAATGGGAGCCAGAGGACATTCATCCTCAAAGCACTGTCGAGAAAAAATAGGGTGCAAGATAAAAAGATCCGAACGAATCACCGTTGGATCGTTTGGAGGAGGAGAGATGGAACTCGACATGAACGTCGTCGAAGTGAATGTAAGGAAGAACCCTACATCAGATCAAATCACTATTGAGGCACTCGAGATAGAAGTGATATCCTGCGACGTACTACCATCACCACCGTTAGCAATACAAGACAGAGCAAGAGCTTTAGGAATTTCTTTGGCTGATGACAGAAAGAAGGCTGGCAAGACAAGCGGAAACCTTGAAACTTCATTACTAATTGGAGCAGATTATTACTGGACGGTAGTGACCGGTCGCATTCGAGAAATGCAGCCGAAAGTAATGGCAATAGAAACGGTGTTGGGATGGACGGTGCAAGGTCCCGTGGATTTTCGTTCCATGCCAATGAAATCATCGACAGTCATGGTCCTCAAGATTAGTGCCAAATCGGACACGATCGTCGATGAACTGCAGAAGTTCTGGGATTTAGAAAGCATGGGAATCACGGAGAAACCAGCGACAAAGATCAACGATGACCAGGTCTTACAATACGTCAGAGACACAATGGAGTTCAAGGCAGGAAGATATCAAGTGCGGCTACCATGGAAGGAAAACGTCACCATGGGTGACAACAAGACGATTGCAGAGAAGAGGCTAATGCAGGTGACAAAGAAATTATGCAAGGAGCGCGATGACCTTCAAGCATACGACAAAGCTATCCGTGAGTACTTCGACAAGCAAATAGCAGAAAAGGTCGAAGAAGGTGATGGGTCAGAAATGCAGACCAAATTTGTTTATTATATGCCACATCAGGCAGTAATCAAGAAAGAAAGAACAACGACAAAGATACGAATCGTCTTCGACGCATCGTCAAGCCAGAACCCAGGACAATCATTGAATGACAACTTGGAGAACGGGCCAAACCTTAACCCAGACATCACTAGTTTGTTGATGAACTTTCGACAGAACAGGATTGCCATGTCATCAGACGTAGAAAAGGCGTTTCTGCAAATAGCGATACACGAACAAGACCGCGACGCATTGCGGTTTCTGTGGTGGGAAACAACACCCAGCGAAGTAACGCCAAGCCCGATGATAAGAACATGGAGGATGACGAGAGTAACTTTCGGTACAACACCAAGTAGCTTTCTTCTAGCGGCAACGATTCAGCGGCACCTGGATGACTTCGAAGAAAAATATCCAGAAGTTGTGGCGCAACTCCGGAAGGGAATTTACGTAGACGATGTATTACTAGGAGCCAACGAGTACTCGACAGCTGCTAAATTGTACAAAGAAGCAAGAGACATTTTTCGCAACGCTGGAATGAACTTAAGAAAATGGACTTCAAATGACGCCAAACTAAGAAGTTTATTTGATGAAGAAGGGGATGATTTGGAAAGAGGAATCAGAAAGGAAGGACAAATCAAGGTTCTGGGAATGAAATGGAACTTCGTAGACGACATGCTGAGCTTTCCTGACACTACGTGGCGAAATGATATGGATACGAGCAAGCTCTCCAAACGACAAGTACTGCAAGCCACGGCAAGGCTCTACGACCCTCTAGGTTTCTTGACGCCATTTTCAGTTAGAGCAAAGATAATGCTACAGAAGATTTGGATGGACAAACTAAAATGGGACGACCCATTACCAAGCCAGCATCGATCAGAATGGAAGGATTGGGCAGAAGAGCTTGAATACCTGGATGAATTCACTATCAACAGATGCTACGACAACGTGCAAGCTGAAGTAAAAACATCGACCCTACACGTTTTCTCAGATGCAAGTCCAATGGCGTATGGAGCAGCAGCGTACATTGTCACGGAATACTCGGATGGAAGCAATCAAGCCAGTTTACTCATCACCAAAGGTAGAGTGGCTCCAATCAAGAAGATTACGCTGGCAAGAATGGAGTTATTGGCTGCCACGGTATCAGTTCGATTAGCCACTCATATAACTAGTAATTTCAACAGGAAAATAAGGAGCGTGAGATTCTGGACTGACTCTCAAATTGTATTATGTTGGATCAAGTCAAGCAAGACGAAGGATCTGTTTGTTAGCAACCGCGCAGCAGAAATCAAGAGCAAATCCCACGAGAGCCAATGGAGTTATGTCAAAAGCGACGAAAATCCTGCAGACTTGATGACTAGAGGCATTAAGATAAAACACTTGCTGAAGAATGAGTTATGGTGGAAAGGACCCACTTGGATAAATAACGAAAAGCAAAGGCCTGATTATGATATCACAATGGAATTGGACCATGATGAGATCAAAGACAAAGAAGAGCTGGTAGCAAGTCTAACTACCACAACTAGTCAAGAAAATATAATCGACGTCAGCAGGTTCGGATCATACAAGAAGGCAATTCGAGTCACAGCGTGGGTAATGCGATACATTGGAAATATAAAAAGAGAAGGGAGAACAGGTTCACTAACAGGAGAAGAGTTGGACAAGGCCGAATTGGTGCTGATAAAGCAAGAACAGAAGACCTTACAAAACGTAGTGACGCGAATAAATGACAAGATGAAGCTATACGGCACGGACATATTCGAAGACGATCAAGGTGTCCTAAGAGTGCAAGGGAGGCTGCAATGGAGTCAATTAAGCTTTAATGAAAAGCATCCCATTGTTT
The DNA here is from genome assembly GCA_030522465.1 of Rhipicephalus appendiculatus. Taxonomy (NCBI): domain Eukaryota; kingdom Metazoa; phylum Arthropoda; class Arachnida; order Ixodida; family Ixodidae; genus Rhipicephalus; species Rhipicephalus appendiculatus. The sequence goes on from JALIZH010022910.1 coordinate 27,371, forward strand.
TGACGAGACAGAGCCACTTTTCAGAACTCTTGGTGCTTGATGCACACCAAACAACCATGCACGGTGGTGTTTCGTCGACATTGACTTATATAAGGACGAAGTTTTGGATTGTTCGTGGCCGCCAGTTGATAAAACACGTCATAAAGAAATGCATCACGTGTAGAAGATTTAATTCCAAACCAATGATGCAAGAAATGGCACCACTCCCAGCAGACAGAATAACCAAAACGAGGCCATTCGATACAATTGGCGTAGATTTTGCCGGACCGCTACATGTTCGAGAGGAAAAGAATAGTAAAATAACGAAGTTCTACATTGTGATATTTACCTGTGCCGTCACAAGAGGTGTACAACTGGAGCTGGTCAAGAAGATGTCATCAGAAGTTTTCATACAAGCATTCAGAAGATTTGTTGCGAGAAGAGGATTGTGTTCAACAATTTATAGTGACAATGCAAGAGCCTTCAAGAAATCTGAGAAAGAGATAAACAAAATATTGAAGATGGAAGACGAACGGGTGCAACAATATACTAGCAACCTGCGAGTAAAATGGAAGTTTATTGCCGAGTTAGCTCCATGGTGGGGAGGCTTTTATGAAAGGCTCATCAGAAGCGTTAAGACCTCAGTGAGCAAGGCTATAGGATCTCGACTGTTGAATGAAGAGGAACTACGAACCGTGGTTGTTGAGGCAGAAGGAGTCATTAACAACCGGCCTCTTACTTACGTGTATGATGATCCCAACGAGCCACATCCAATAACACCGGCAGATATTATCGCAGGCAGGCAGGTCATCAACAATCAAGAAGACAGCAAATTTGGAGAACTTAGTTTACTGAATTACTGGAGCCAAAGGAAAGAGGCAATGATAACATGGTGGACCAGATGGAAAAAAGAGTATTTGAAGGAGCTAAAATGTGCAAGCAGAAAAACGACTGGTCACACAACTGTACAAGAAGGAGATATACTTTTGCTTGGAGAATCGCATAAAAGAACGCATTGGAAACTTTGCAAGGTTGAAAAGATTTTCCCAGGCAAGGATGGACTTGTGAGGACATGCTTACTTCGGACATCTGAAGGAAAGATAGTGAAAAGACCCATTCAACTTCTGTATTCTCTCGAAGGATGCTTCGGTTGAATCTGGCCGGCAGGAAGATGTAGAAAACAATTGAAGATGGGGCTCGAGGACAAAGAAGAAGAGGTGGCCAGCGGCACGTTCTATTTTTTTTTTCTGCTAGGCTGCTGGGTACGAACTGCTTTATTTTTCCAAAACGGCGCCTGTTCGCGGAAGGCGCGATCCGTGTGCTGCGTCCTTCGTGAAGGGCCAAAAGTAACCCAATATACCTCTCGCTTGGGCCGCGCGGCGGAGTGATCGGAAGCCGGTGTCTGCTACTCGAGAGCGGCGGTACACCTATTCGCCGTGAGTGGCAGTGCATCGCTTGTAGAACATCACATCGCTCCCCTCTTAGACGAGAACCAGCGGTGTCGCCCAGTTGGAATGCTGTATCGGTGTGAGGATGCCCTGATGTGGCAGGCGATCAAGTTCATCTTCCATAGACCCCTGCAGGGCAAGAGGCACAGGACGAGCCTTGCAAAACTTGGGGCTGGCGTCTTCTCCCAATTGCAGGTGAATCAAGGGGCCTGTGTACCCGTCAATATCCTCTCTGAACCCGTCTGGGTGTCATGAGATGACTTCCTTGATCTCATCCGCTGGATGTTCCACGTGGTTGATTCCATGGACCTGGATATGAAAAGGCGCAAGCCATTCGCGTCCCAAGAGGTTGCATCCAGCTCCTTTCATCACCAGCAACGGTAGCACACAATCGTCTGCCTTGAACTTCACCCGAATATGTGCTGTTCCCAGAACACGCAGTTCTTGTCCCGACCAAGTGCGCAAGTCAAGTGGCTCCCGTGAAAGTTGGGGGGGGGGGGGGCGTTCCTTGGCCACGATTTGTGGTAGGTCTCCTCGCTTATCAGGGAGCGTGCAGCACCCGTGTCAACTTCAAATTGCAGGGATTTCGGCTCCACTTCTACGTCTACCAGGAACTTGGGGCAGTGTGCATTCCCATTTACTGCGTGCAGCTCGTAACAGGAATCTCTGCTTTCAGTTTCATCATACACAGGTAGTGGGTTGACGCTGTGCGTTTGTTGCTTGGTGTTTGCACGGGCTTTTTTTTTCTTTTTTCTTGCGTGCAATGCAGGCATCTCTGATATGGCCCACTTTTGAGCAAAAACGGCACTCTGCTGTTTTGAATTTGCACGTCGAAGGGTCGTGCCTGCAGTCACATCAGTAGCAACGGCATTGGGAAGACGGTTTCTCGTCTTCTTGCTTGTTGGGAGCGGCCTTGCTGACCTCTCCTGAGTTCGTTGCAGCTCTGATCCCCGCTGCTGTCTTGATGCACTCTCTGCTGATAGGGCTATATTCAAAGCGCATTGGAAGCTCAGCTCCTTTTCAGCAAAGAGGCGCTGTTGGAGATGTTCGTTGCGGATTCCGCAAACGAACCTGTCTCGCAGCATTACGTCTTGTGGCAGCACATTTGGGTTCCGTTGTGAGACGGTCTCTTGGCTTCCCCTTGATGTTGTCGATGTTGCAGGCGTAGCCGCTGGCACACCAAAATTGCAGTCCACTGTCAAACTCTTGAGGGCTGCGACATAGCTGCTGATCGGTTCACTGGGGTCTTAGTCTCGTCGCTGGAAGACGTACTGGCCGTAAAGCTCCTATTGTGTTGGGTCGAAATGCCACTGAAGAAGTGTGACCAATTCGCTGAAGCTGACCTCTCTAGGGGTTTTCAGCGCGACCAGTGCACATGGAGTCTCGAAGGTGTCCGCGCCGCATAGCGTGAGGAGGAGGGCCCGTTTGTTCTCTTCGTTGCTGATGTCGTGCACACAAAGTCGAAGTTGACGCGCTGGATCCACGACGCCCAGGACTTTCCCAAGAAGGGCTCGATGGCGCTGTACATTCCTCGTATAGCCATTGCATGTAACATCGAAGCCGCGCTTGCTTCACAATCTCTGCCTCGTCACCAGTGTTACGTTGTGGGGATTGTGTGGTGTTCCGCGGTAAGAACCACACGGCTCGTCTGCTGGATACGAACTGCTTTATTTTTCCAAAACGGTGCCTGTTCGCGGAAGGCGCGATCTGTGCGCTGTGTTCTTCTTGAAGGGGAAAAAAATTTACACCATCTTCCCAAAGGGAACCCTGATGGGATGCGAAGCAGCAGCGTTGCGCACGGGTGGCGTCACGCGTTGGACGGCGCTAACGCGGGTGCTGCGGTGAGCGCTGGAAGATCGTTTGAAGCGATGGCTGGCGTAGGTCTTGTCGTTGCGCGTCAGGCGGCAGCTGCGGGCGCTCCGGCGAGCGCGCGGCAGGCGAGGGAGAGAGTGACGTCAGCGCGCACTGCGAGGGGAGCGTGACGTCGACGCGCAGCTGCGGCGTGACCTACTTGGCACTGCTCCAACACCTGCGGCGAGGGGAGCACGTTGCGGCGCGTTCGTCCGTACGCACGGAGGGACAGCGTTACACAGCCTAGTCAAATAGCTGCTTCGCATCTAAAAGTAACCAAATATCCCTTTTGCTCGGGCCGTACGGCGGAGTGACTGGAAGCCGGTGCCTGCGACTCGAGGAGCGGTGGTATGCCTATTTGCCGGGAGTGGCAGTGCGTCGCTTGTAGAACATCACACCTTCCCCCTCATTCAAGTGTTATGCCAGAAAGACGTTGCATTCTTATGGATACTTACCCAGGTTGGAGACGGTAGGGTTTTAGGACCCCAAGGAATTAGTCTCATTAAAACCAGACATGATGGCAGATCGAACCTTAGCAGTTGCACCTAATGCGGTAAGGCTCTTCTGCTCCAACACCTATGCTGCCAACTTTCACACAGAGGTTGCTTTGCTTGTAGTAGAAAACATTGTAAATTCAAAGGCAAAGGACACCTACATTGGATATTCATCAAAAGAAAAATTATGCCGAGGGAAAGCCAAAGTATAGAAGTTAATTCACACAGTGATGGCCTATCTGCCGCTTGTCGTCCTGCTTGCACGTGGCAAGCCATACATGATTACTCTGAACAACAGTGTAAAAAACTCTCTGCTCAGCAATGCATTATTAATGTTTATATTTAAGATCCTATTATATCCTTGTAAAAAGATGCAGTAAAGGTTTAGAGCTCCCATGCTATATTGACAGCTGCAATAGTATTACATCATGCCATAGAGGTGCCAGGTCTTGCCACAGGAGTCCGAATGAAATTTTTATATTTCTAAAGACCGTCTTGACTGGCTGATCCAGATGTGCTGCTGAGGAGGTGCCCATGTGGTCAAGTGCTCAACACGGATGATGCAAGCCAGTTGTCAGGTTGGGAAGTGAGGAGGGAGGTGTCCATCCAGTGTGGCTTGCAACAGATGCCCCCTCTGCCTCTCCCCATGGAGATCGGTAAGTATAATGCAGTTGCGCTTGCGCAGGTTGGCAAATTGCAGTGATTCAACATAGAGGAACATGTGGGAGGTTGAGTCTACTGAAGGACGAATCATAATGCATGAACCTACCAACTGTTTATTTGATCAGCAGCAGCAGCTAGTGAGCATACCGACCAGACGAGCGTACTGCTCATCTGGGTAGCGAAATATTAATCCTCTTCCAAGCTGGGCAGCTAGTTTTTGTAGCCACCGCCAGTAACGCATACCTCGGGTGACGCTGCGGTGGCGCTGTGATTTATTGGAAACACAGTGAAGGGTGTAGCCATGTTACACCGGGATGGATGTTAGCGAGGTGGAGGCTGAGCAGAAATATGCGCAGAGTGTGTCACCACAAGCAGGAGAAAATGGAGAAAACAATGCAAACTCTGACTGTGTATGTGAATCAGCCTGCTGGGTCTTTTTTATTGAATTTTGACAGTACAGACCCAACAGCATATCTGAGCAGCATTCTATGCCTCATCTTATGTTAACAGTATCAGAGCAATAACTATGCATCGCTATGATACAAAATGTTTTGCTATGTTACAAAAGAAACGTGGGAAAAACTACATATTTAACAAAAAAACTACAACAAGAGCAACATTTTAGGTCCAAAGATCCATAAAGACAGTGGTTTTCAAAGTAGTCTGCATGGTATCTGCGTTGCTGTGCCGTCTGTCGCATTCTCATATCTAATTACGATAGAAAAAAAAATTGCCTGCAATTACAAAAAAGCAAACTGGGAATCTTAACTGCAGACATAACTAATTAGCGCAAAAAACAACGGACAAGGTAGAGATGACAGACAGGAATCTCCGCAATAGCTTTATTGAATGTAAACTCTGCTGGGCATATTGCCCCCGAAATAAGAAACCCGTCCTCAACTATAATTCGGCCCACTCGAAGACGGTGAAAAGGGGAATAGCAGTGAATTGTCTTCGAGCCGCCCTGTCGAAATCCTGTGAGCACCAGGTGGCTTGGAGTGTTATGCACCAGGTCAATAGACTGCGAAGCTCCGGGTTCCCGACGGCACCATAGTGTCTGTAGCGGAAAGCCTCATTTCCGAGGTGAAGCATGCTCGAACAAACACTGGACTCAATGAGCAGTGCAGGCGGGTATGTCCTGTACCGGTGCCGTACATGCACAAAGTGTCGCACCGTCTCAAAAGGCAGCACTGAAGTGCGGCGTTTCAGTAGTTTTTACTGCGCCGAAAAAGCTCTCCAGGATGTGCCGCATGGTGAATGCCGCGGAGGGCGTTCGCGCCTGTGTAAAAAGCATGCCACGCAGTTTGTGGAATGCTCCGTTGCAGTGGTTTACGCGATTCCACTGTCATGCGGTAAGCTCTACATTGGTCAGACGGGTCGTTGCTTAAACGACCGTCTGAGGGAACACGGTGCAGCTGTCAGTGCTGTAGCGGCTGCAGGACATCTCGCTGACCATTGCCGAAGATGTATTTGTACAGCGCAGTTTGACTGCACCCGTGTGCTCAGGCGGTTGAGGGGGCAAGCGGACAAAGAAATTTTCGAGGCTTTTTGCATAAGAAAAGCGGGTGTTCGGTGTGTGAGTACACCGTCGCTGGCTCTCAGTAATAAAGAATGCATATACTTGGAAAGAAATCTGCGCACGAAACCGTTTGGCTAGGTGTGGCACGTGTGGATTGCGTAAGCAGGGGGAGAGTTAAGATTGGTGATGTTTTTAGGGGGCATGTTTGAGGGACATTTTTCTTATGCGCAACCTCCTGCACAGCTTGTGATTTCATGTTTTTTCGCAAATAAATGCTCAGTTGAAGTATGCGCTACACCCTGTCTGTCGTCTCTACCTTGTCCGTTGTTTTTTGCGCTAATTAGTTATGTCTGCAGGTAATACGCACCAACTAGCCCAACTCACGTCTCTAATTGGGAATCTTAACCTAGATTGGCTCTTTCAATTCTGCAGAAAACCTCTTCGGACAATTATTATGCTTCAGATGAGCCTTACTCTTTCCTAGCATGATGGCAATTCCTGCACCCTTCAGGAAGCTGATATTCTTTCCCACTTATTTTGTCCCTCTTCCATTACAAAATGGCTACTTCTCACGAGAGTTTTGGCAGCATTGCCTAACTTTTCGAAACGTTGCTTCAACCTCCATGTTTGGCAAATTAAAATTCTTGACTCATGCAACCGCACCATCTACGAGCTTCCAAACAAAAATGGGAATGGATACTGCTAATATTAACAAGTTAGTTACACTAACTTGCCCATGCCAGCACCTCTGATAAGCTATGCACTGTGGTTTTCTGGGCACTTCAACTATAGGCAGCTCTCATTCATAGTGCACTGCAAAAATCTTGTTTCACTAATAAATTTACGACCTAACCGAATCCTTCTTAGCAAAGTTAGTGTAAACATGCATTCATGACGCCAGTTTACAGTGAACAGTACACATTGTATGAACCGTCAGTGACAGGCTCATGAAAAACAGCTGAAAAAAGGTACGTTTGTTGTGTCTTAAACCTAGCATCAAATACCTGTCAATCGTAATAGTGCTCTGTGAAAGCTGCACCACTCTGAAAAACTTTGTAAACCGATCTAATTTTACGATAATGTATTTCCTAAGGTGCTTATTTACCCCAATATCGATGCATAACTGATGGTATACTCTGAGGAAGGGTGTAATAAACCCTCCCTCGGAAGCTATCATTAATCAATGCAACTACAGTACCCTCATTGTACTTCCGTATTATGCAGCTGTTGTTCTTAAAGGGCCCGTCAACAGGCTCCTACTTTTTTTGAACACCCCCCAAACAAGCTCGCTAACTCGTACAGTAGACCGCGGCGATCACGTTTCCCGAATATTACAGCGCTGCGCGCCGCGCAGGCCCTCCATTTCGAAAAACAATTCCCGCGCCGCTTTCCTTCGCCTGACCAATCCTCCTCGTACGTGCAGTGACGTCAAGTCGGCGTCGCCGACTTGACGTAGCACTGAGCTCGTCGATTGGTCCTTTGCCCTACGAAACAGCGCCTTGGCCCTACGGTGATGCAGTTTCGGCCGCGCAGTACGCATTTTCATTTTCCTGTGCTGCCCTCTGCCGTTTTGTAGAGCCTGAGACTACCGGGAGAAGCGGTATTGCCAGAACGAAAGCCTCCGAGATAAAGAGGCGTCTCGCTGCATTACCGCAAGGGAAAGGGTCGTCTCTTCGCATCGCGCTTCCTCCCTGCGCCGCTGACACGTGCTCATGGGGGGGGAAGCCCTGCTCGGTCGTTGGCTGCGCGCCGATGACGTATCACTGACGTCGTGTCACGTTGCCGAAGTGGGCGGAGTCACGACGACGGGCTACGCCTCCCCATTTCTACAGCGGAGAAGGGGGGGCGAGGCCGCGCGAAAATTTGAAACCAGCTGAAACGGATGTTCTAACCCCTGTAACTTCCTTATTATTGCGCGTATTCGCAAAATTCTTGCGGTAGCAGGTTCACATAGCAAAAGTGCACATATTTCTCTCTATAACAATTTTTGAACCTCGGGGTTGTTGACGGGCCCTTTAAAACAATACAAGGCATCTCAGAACTGCTGGAGTTGATTTTACTTAGGTTGGATCCTGTTGTATCGCCGCCGGAATGCCTGACACTAGAGCTGTGCACGGGCCTAATTTTCAAGCCCGAGCCCGGCCCGGGTCCATTGACTGTGTCGCAGGCCCGCCCGAGCCCGGCCGAGCCCGACCCCAAAGGGCTTCGAGCCCGTCTGGCCCGGCCCGATGTACAAAAACACAAACCCGGGCCGGGTCCGGCCCGACACTATGAAAGTTTGCTGCGGAGACAAGATATCACTTTTTGATATGTTGAATTTTATTCAACATATCAAAGTTAAACATATGCAAACGACATATGTTAATGTGTATACACAGATTACAAGTTCTGTAAAAATAACAAGCAGCACTGTGATTCGGACTTCAGTGAAGTGTGGTGTATCACATATCCTGTCGAACTGAAGTTCCGTTCGCTGCTCGCACTGGTAGCCGGAATCGCAAATATCTTTTTCGCAAGCATAACAAGCTTAGAATAATTAGACTCCTTGTTCTTCCATCAGTTTATTATCTATGATGCAGGACAGGAGGATGATTGTATGGATATAATCACAAAGGTGATCTGTGTGCTCATCGCTAAGTGCTAGAAAACAATTCCGGCACAACGTCTATATTTTTTTGGTTTGATACGGGCTTTGCACCTCGCCCGGCCCACCCGATGCCCGAGATGAGTAGCTCGAGCCCGGCCCGGGCCCGAGTTGGGAAGGCGTCCGCATACCCGAGCCCGGCCCGTGGGCCGGGCCGGGCTCGGGCTGGCTACCCGGAGCCCGTGCACAGCTCTACCTGACACCACAGATCCTAACGTATATATAGTTTGACATATTTTGCATACACTTGCTAAATGCATTAAAAGACTGTTCCCCTTTTCACAGTAGCCAGTCCCCATGAATGCTCTGTCTGGGTGCCTTTTGAGCTCGCTAAAAACTAGAAATATGAAACCCTATACTCCATTTCACCACTACCATTCGGCACTGCCAAAGCTACAGGGCGTAAGCAAGCCACATGTTTGCTTAGGAAAACATAGTTCCAGATATAATTGCCTTGCACTTGGCAAGGTTGAGACATTTGCGCTTGTTTAGCATCTGCTGCTGCAGATCAATTCGTAATACGTTTATTCTTCATCGCATTTACGACGTATTTATTTAATTGTTGTATCTGTAACCGCTGACAATGGTGGTTAAAAATCAACATGGCAGTGCTCATGCAGACGCGACCGCCCGCTTCGATCCAAACTTGCCCTACGCTCGCCCAAAGCGGCGCTCACAGCAACAGATGAATGCTGTAATGAGCTATCGCTTTGTGCCATCTCATGATCAGGACAAAGCATCAGGTACACTCTGTCATTATTGGAGAGATAAGCTGTTCGTTTAACCACGCCTGCTAAGCCTAACGCGACGAGAATTTGATAGCGGTTCATGGAAATAGTGCAATGTCGTCACAAATACATTGCTTTCGAAGCTCCAAGACATAAATCAAAAGCAAATACAATCGTCAGTTTGGAACTTGCGGGCCACAGAGCGCACTGTGACATGATAAACTCGAGGCAGAGAGCACCAGCGTCAATGGGTGCAGCCATGTTCTATTTTTCTGGCACTGCTGTCTGCTCACTGAACGTGTACGCTCCGAACGCCAGGGGGACGCTTAGCAGACGACGTGGCACGGATTAATACATGTGGAGGGGCTAATCGCCCTTCCTATTGGCTAAGGGGCCCTGTAGCCTCCACAGTGCTGAAAGGAACTTCTGAGATGGAGTATAGTTGGGCTCGGTCATGCTTCATTATGAATCTTGGCCAGTCTCCTGTTTGGCAAAGGAAGGGTCAAAAACACGGGAAAGGTTACCCTTTCACCTTTTGTGTTTGCTCCTGTGCAGCAGCAAACTGCTGTGGTGTTTCAGTTGGTAACATTGGACGCAGTTGTCTCTTCAAAGTTGAAAATCGCACCCATGCCTTGTATTGCACAGACATGCTTTGTTTCTCCACTCTGTGCCTTTCGCTGCTTGCATCTGATCAAATGTCACAAATGTTTCGACTTCCTCATGACTTCATGGGTTGAAGGCTCACCTCTATTGTCGTTCTCGGTTGCTCATGACTCCCTGGGTTGAAGCTCACCTTTTGCTGCTGTTCTCCGTTGCTCATGACTAGAGGCCAGATTTTTAGGCATCAAAAAAGCATGTTTTAGGTGCCAAAAATAAACAGGCAAAACAACGGTTTAGGTCCCAAACGTTGTAAACATAAATACAGTAAATTTTCACACAAATGCAAGTAAAGTAAAAATTACGTGTGTGACCTGTATCTACAAAAGAAATGTTACTGTTTCTGATGGCACAAAGGCGCCAACAGTAGAACGCAGCAGTGCAATTGTCCTTTATCCCGTACGGTTCGCAGAACACGGTCTCATTTTATTCTGTAGTATGGTGAGTCAAGGAGCCACTGTCGAATCAACATGCTCCTGGGTCTCTTATTTTTCAGCACGGCTGGGAAGCTCAGAGCAGGAGCACATAGCCAGACCGCTAAAAAACCAGAATTGAGGGACGACTCGTATTGGCCGGATCAAATCGTGTAGGGACGATTTCTCTCCTGTCGGTGAACACCTTAAAAAATAAATTACAGATGAAGCAAAAGCCACGTGACCACAACATTTTTTTTATTTTCCTTTGCTGTCTTTACAGTTTTGTATTCGCCAACCGCTCACGTCATGTGAGTGGGGTGGCAGGTGTCACACTGACATGGCACATCCCATTTCACTGCTGCTAGTGGTTGTTTTCCGGAAGCCGGCTGTCCTAGAGGACTACGTAGAGCCCCATAGAGTTTTGAATAATCAATGTTGCCTGGTAACATGAATAATGGTCTCAAGCCGCATTCAAAAACGAAACTACAGGCTAAGTAGTGGTCGTATCGGCCCCAATTTTAAATATCAGCATTCATAGGCATGTGCGCTTTTAGGCACGTACGCCAAGAATAGGCATATATAGGCACTGTAAAACAACAATGAAAGCCCTTCTTGACTTCTAATTCATGATCATATATCTAAGTGCGGCGATTGGAGCACAAGGAACAAAATAGGCATTTGCCTTAAGTGCGGTCTTAACTCCCTTGACTGAAGGCTCATATTTATTGCTGTTTCCTGCTGCTCGGGACTCCCGGGGTTGAAGGATCGTCACTATTGCTGTTCTTATGCCCTTGTCACACAGTCACCACCGAACTCTGTTAAACTCCATCAATGTGAAACTCCATTAGGGAGTTCGACAGGGATGAAGTTGTGCGCATGTCGCACAGCAAATTTATGGGCTTTGGACAGAGGCCACAAGGGGTTCATTAGGCCTGCTGCACCGACGTGTGCATGCAAGATTTCGTGTGTAATCATCCTGAAAACAATCTCAATGGTACGTGTGACTACAAAAAACTATAATTTAATCACATCGAAACAAAAAAAATATGTTTTGGCTTTTATCACGGAAACGTGTAGCGACAAGTATGCTGGCAGTCATGCTGACAGAAATGCTGGCAACATTGGGCTTTGTCCGTGTTCACTAGTAATATGGAAGCTTTATAGTCACGTGACAGGCAAGCTTATTGCCTTGCATAGTGGTGTGTCACCCCTGCATGATGTGCTGTGTACCTGTGTGCATTCAATGCCGTGTATTCGAGTTCCAGTTCACTATAATTCTATTCTGTTCTAGTTCACTATTCTAGTTCACTATAATGTTGTGAAACGTTTACAGAAGAAACGCCGTTTCCTCTGCCGTTCCTTCGAAAACATAACGAGTTGCCATTACAGTTTCACCGCTCTGGAACGGTAGCGTTCCTCCCAAAAGGAACGGTTCCAGGAACTGCGTTCCTTGAAACGCCGTTTTGTACAACACTGGCTGTCACCGATGCAACCATGCCTGTGCCTGCTTTGGCAGATGTGCTTTGTGTCCTCGGAAACATTCGAAGCTTGAAGAAAATTCATAAATGAAACAGCAATGAAAGGATACGAACAAGAGACTTCAGATCCAGTAGTACATCAGTCAGCCCCAATCTAAGATATATTCCCCTACAAGCAGTGCTGTAGGTGATTTTTTTAAGAACATTGCTGCACTGGAAAAAACAAAGAAAAAACTGAAACTGTCTGTGCCTCAGAAAGTCTGCAAGAAATTATCTTTATTTTCCTTTTAAGTGTGTAAGTGAGAAAATAATGTTTTACCATGTTGGCAAGCACATACTCGCCTACCATTCGGACCAAACCATCTAATAAATTATGCGAGGCACCTGCTTTGGAATGTTCTCACAATCATTTTGGTGGATCCAGTTCTTTAACTTCAGCTGAAGTTCCTTACAATTCTGTTTAAAATCTAGATTGTTGTCTCTTAGAGGTGCTCTCTAATTTTTTTTAACTACTGAGTCATGAGATATGTCTTCATTAGCTGCATATCATTCTGTTGATTTTGTTGATGATGCTGCATAAGCTGTTGGTCATTATGTAATTTTAGGCTTAATTTTCAGCAGCACTTGTGCAATCAAAAGTTCAAAGTATTCTGGCACCTCATTTCTATCTAGCAGTGCATACCTCCCTGTGTGAAGGAATTGAATGTGGGCTAAATTTAATTATGACAAAATATGGCAATAGCATTGTGGAAATACAGCTGTAGATTGGTTTGTTTGTGAACTTGCAGTAATAATTTAAAGTTCGGAGTAAATTTAGTGCATGTTATGTTTTCTTTTACAAACTGCAGTTCCATCGGCTCAGTCGACGAAAACTCGCCACGATGCCGAGGAAGGAGCAGACCATAGCACGGGCAAATCATCGAAAAACGAAGGGCTGTTTCAGTGCCATCTCTGCGAGTACTCAACACCTAAGGGTTACAATTTAAAATTGCACCTGTTAACCCACAGCGCAGAGAAACCTTTCAAGTGCGAGGTCTGCCCAGCGGCTTTTAAAAGCTTGTCATCCTACAGAGCCCACATCTGCAAACATACAGGAGAAATGCTGTACCAGTGTGACCGTTGCCCATATTCGACTGCTTACAAGTCACATGAGTTGGAGCACAGAAAAACTCACTCGAATGCCTGCACCATGTGTTCATATCGAACTAAAAGCGAGTCAAGCCTCCGTATGCACATGCACCGACACTTATGCGATAAGCCTTTCAAGTGCAAAGTCTGTTCTCTTGGCTTCACCCAAAAGCGCTCCCTAGAGAACCACATGCAACAACATTTGGAGTCAGAGTTGTCCTGAAGATTGTGGACTTTGTGAGAGCAGCACCTCAAAGGAGCACCACGAAGGAGCACCTCAAATGAGCAGTAGATGCACAAGCCAGGAACACAAGCTGAACAAAAGGAGGTAGGCACTATTGATGCCCGTTACCACGCATGTTGATCCCTCTTCTGTGCATTCAACTAGTGTGTGTCCCCAGTGAGCTAACTTCCCCTACAGAACTTTTTTGACTGCCCAAAACTATCACACACATTGCAATGTTACATTGCAATGTGTGTGATTGTATGATGCGTATATATCAAATTACAAGGAGACTGCAGAGTAGTTTGATATGTGAATATAGTTTCGAAGTTGCGCCGTTACGTACAGCTAAAGCTAGGTGTAGCGAACCTCAATTTAATGATGTGTGATGTAAGAGCCATTTGGGTGTGTTCACTTAACCCTTTGAGTGCTTTTGCCGTACATGTACGGCGGCGGTTTTCTGTCCCCCCACTGTCTTTGCTGCACAGGTACGTTTCTGACCTTCTGCTTGATTTTTCACGCCGTAATGATGATGCATGCTCTCTGGGAGATTCTGCCACTTCCTAGGGCTGACAAGAAACATTGGAAATGATTGTGCTACCTTTTTGTGGAGATAAACAGAACTTATCCGTAGCGTTGTGCGATATGCGGACACGCCCCTTTCATGGTTTCATTTCAGCCGCGTGATCACAGCAGAGGTGCGCGAAACTTGACTTTTATTTTTATTGGTGTTGTGCATTTAACAGTTGCAGTTAGGGGAAAGAAGGCAGCCTAGCACTTGAGCTAGTAGACAACATTCTGTGGATGCTTTGGCTAAGTGGCACTTTGGGTGCTGTCTTCTAGCTTCTTAACTACCGCCCTATAGGTGGCGTAGTTAGTAGCCATGGTTTTTCAATGATGTTTTCGATTACTCTAAGGTCAGCCAGATATGACAATCCGCACTCCCTTGCAGGGGTGGTGGAAGTTGACTCCCATTTTTATTAACACTGCTCGTAGCTTGTTTATCACCAACCCTCACGAGGTATTCTTGTTCTCCTTGATTATACTGAGTTTACTGTGCCAACGGCAGCCACACACAGAGAAGATGCTGTGTATTTGCCAGCACAACTCCGGCATTCAAGAAGAGAATGTGTACAGACACATTCTCTTCTTAAGGCACTGTGCGTAAACCCATGTTTCAAGGAACACCACACTCTGAAGTACTATTGAATGCTTTGCAGTTCTGAGTAATGCTCACACCAAAAAGCTGTTCCTCATTTTTTTTACAATTTTTCCCCACTTTACATATTTTATACGTTCGAAAACTGTTATAGAGTAATTTGACCATCGGGGGAAAGTTTTCCTCAGAAAAATTCAACGCTCAAAGGGTTAAGAACATTGGTGCATGTCTGCCAGCCCCTTTTAATTTTGCAGAAAATGGTATACTTTGCTGTCAGAGTCCCCACGGCCAAGACAGCAATCCTAGTTTCGCAAAAAATTTTTTTTGCCTTCATCAAGAAAACTCGGAAGTCTCCACTGGGCCAGAACTGCTTTTCGTGAATTGCGCAAAAATGGGTTTTTCATGAGAACCTACAAAAAAAAAAAATCTATTTTAGCTGTGGGCCTCAAAAAAAAATTTTTTTGACATACTGTGAATAGCGTTCATTTACAAAA